>JAXIVJ010006661.1:0-5000 GCA_036785665.1 Chirona hameri | reverse complement strand
ATGTTTTGTTACATGATTTGTAATGGTTCAATTTGTTCCAGTCACTTATTACCATTGTTATATCTCGGGTGTATACAACGCTGTTTCCGGTTGTGTTAACTCGTTTTATTTTTTTTTCCACTTGCTCTTGATGATTGATTCTGTACTTTTACTTTTGTTTAAGAAATATGCAATTTTTCTTTGCATTTTTGTTAATTTGGTCATAAGTTCTCAACCGTTTTTTGTTGTTGTTAAAATCATTCGCTACCTGTTGACTGTTGTTTTACCTGGTATCTAGTTTGTTGTGTTCCGTGCAACTTTTGATTGTTGAAAGAGGAAGGTTGCTTTGTTAAATTGTTGCTGGTACACTGAGTTGTTTTGTTACATGATTTTTCATGGTTCAATTTGTTCCAGTCACTATTACCATTGTTATACCTCTGAATTAGATAACAGATATGTTTTACTGTTAATCTTACTGGGTTATATATCATTTAATTGTGTTACCAGACACCCACTGCTGCACTGCCAACATCTGATGAGCACTTTTGTATCTTCCCCAGGTCCTGGGCACTGGGTAGCCTCTGTTGGGTCGGCAACCTCTGTATCATGCCTGTCTAAATCCTCCAGATCACCTGGTGGAGACAGCACCCAGAACATCATCATCTCACATGTAAACATCAACTCAATCGCATCTCGCTGCCGACTTTACGAGCTTTCCTACTTCTCCTCACTCAATGACATTGACATAATCTGCCTTTCTGAGACTAAACTAGATGACCAAGTCCATCGCTCTCTTTTCACGCTTGACAATTTTCATGATCCATTAACAAGACATAGAGACAGAAATGGAGGTGGTGTTGCTATCTATGTGCACAATAATCTTGCAGTCAAAAGACTTTCTCACCTTGAAACAAATGGAATAGAATGGATATGGTGCTTGATACAAATTAAATCTTCTGCCCTAATTATATGCACAATCTATGTACCTCCCACTTATCAGCAACCCAGCACTCCTCCTTTTTTGAAAAGCTAAATGAAAGCGTTGCTCTGGCCCAGTTTCACTCTCCTGATAACATACTAATACTAGGGGACTTAAATGCAGGCAACACTTTCCTTGACCCAAAATTCTCAAACCATAGTCCAATAACACCATATGAAATTACTCTTCATGAGGAACTTTTAGCATTAAACCTCAAACAGCTCATACATGAACCAACACAATACACAGGGGCCAATGGTATTGCCAACCTGAGAGATTGATTGATGGTATCAAATAATTCCATGGTTCATGATAGTGGTGTTCTTCCCTTTTTTTCGAACATTGACCACCTGCCAATTTATTTGTCTCTCAAGATTGACAACACCTCTATTTCCAGACAAACTAAACAAAATACAAATATGGGACTACAGACACATGGACCCAGACAAACTCACAAGACTCTTGATGGACACAGACTGGGACAGACTGCTGGACTGTGATGTGGACGAAGCAACTGACAATTTCACTGATACCCTAATGACTGCAGCCAAAGCCTCAATCCCTCTCTGAACTATCTAAAAACAATATAGTGATAAACCATGGTTTACCTTAGAACTAAGACGCCAAATTCGTAAACGAGATAGACTGTTTCATACTGCTAAAAAAACGTAATACTGACTTTGATTGGGGGCGGTGGAGAAAACAGCGAAACTTAACCAGACACCAACCAACGACTAAAAAATCTTCACATTCAGACACAAGTTATGAAACTTTTGGAGGCCAAAAAAAACATAAATATCACAGCATCCTAAAAAGCCTCATTGGCAGAAAAACTAATCGGAATATGCCACCACTCGTCAGTCATCGGACAAGACGGCACTCCACTTACTGACGACCTTGACAAAGCGGCAATTCTCAACAGACACTTTGCTGCTCAAACGAGACTGGACATACAGAACAAACCAATGCCCCTCATCACTTCTCCTGAACCCCCTGTCCCCCCATTGTCAGAGGTCCAAGTAACTAAGTCGGAAGTTCTCAAAATTCTTAAAGGAAATAGTTCACCTTGGAATTTTTTTACCCAACACGATTTGATTATATTTTTTAATACAATTTCTTTTTATATTGTCAAAAATGGCCTTATATCGTGCCGATTCAGGACAGAAGGTCGTAAATTTGTATTGTTTATCAAAACTATATGCATACTCTCTGAGTCAGAGTCCTGACGTCACGCGAATGTAAAAAATGGTTCAGCCAATCAGATTCGAAAGTAGTCGCGTAAAGATAGACTCGCATTGGAGATGTGCCAACCGGCGGCCGGCATTTCGCTTGCTAGCACCGGCTGCAAGCTGATTGGCTGATGGTATAGCCTCTGCCCGGGCTAGAACCAGTACAGCAACATTCTTTCGCCAGCACCGCATTCCTTCGCCAAAAACTCAAATATATTCGGCTGTAGAGCCAATGCTGGCTGTAGGCTGTAGAGTCAATACAACTTGCAGATAGGGGTTTCCCAACACGGGCTACAAAACTGCTATCTCAGTTTAAAACTAATGTTGAAGATGAACTATTTCCTTTAACTGTCTCGGCACAAACAAATCATCTGGCCCTGACAAAATACCGGCTAAATTACTTAAGATGTGTGCACTATTAATTGCGAATCCCCTCTTCAAACTCTTCAACAAATCACTACAATTAGGAAGATTCCCCTCTTGGAAAAAGGCATGTGTTACGCCCATTTTTAAGCAGAAGGGTTCTAGTTCAGACCCAACAAACTATCGGCCTATAAGTCTTCTCCGGAATCTCTCCAAAATCCTGGAAAAGCTGATCTTTAATAAAATATATGGGCATATAAATGATAATAACTTATTGACAGAAAAACAAAGTGGATATCGCCCAAACCACAGCACACATATCCAGTTGTTATACTTAACCCATCAAATATACTCAACATTGAACATAACTAAAAATTTACAGCAGTTTTTCTTGACATTTCAAAATATTTTGATAAAATTTGGCATGCGATTAATTGAAAAATGTAAGATACAATACAACATCTCTGGGTCTCTCCTAGAATGGTTAAAATCATACTTAAAAGACCGTACACAAATGGTTCGTGTGGGCAATAGTTTGTCTTCACCTGAAAACATTCTCTCCGGCTGCCCTCAAGGCTCAGCCAGGACCTCTGCTGGCTATCATGTATCTTAATGACCTTTCCAACAAAACTCAAAATGATGCACTGTTCTATGCCGACGACACCTCCCTGTATTCATATCACCCTTATGACAGCCAGAACGACAGACAATCAATACAAAACGACTTAGACGCCATTAGACAATATGGAGCGGACTGGGCTCCATATGGAGCGGACCTTCAACTCACAGAAAACAGCACAACTGACCTTCACCAATAGACATGGCGGCGAAGATTTTGCACTTTCTTTCAACGGGCAAGATGTTCCTACTGTGACAAGTCACAAACATCTCGGACTGACTCTCTCTACCGACCTCCACTTTCACCAGCACATCAATACCATCATCCGGACAATTAACACTTTACTAGGACCAATCTATCCTATAGCCAAATTCCTACCCAGACCCATACTTAACAACATCTACACTACTTACATTAAACCACACTTTGACTATTGCGACATCATCTACGACGGAAATTTGACGCTGGCAGATACAATTCGACTCCAGACTCTTCAAAACCGCTGCGCGAGACTAGTGACGGGAGCATTGTTCAGATCACCGACTACTGCACTACTTAACGACCTGGGTTGGGAACGACTCGAGACAAGACTACTCATTCACAAACTACTTTTCTTCCACCGACTATACTACAACTATCCTCCTCTCCCTTCATATGTGATGGACATGCTGACGGACACAAGACAAGATGCTACCGGACTAAGACTGCGAAACGCACACCTATCCGTCCCTCCAACTCGCCTCACATCCTTCCACCGTTCGTATATCCCTTCCACTATCAGACAGTGGAATCTTCTCCCCGCAGCTTTATGCAACACCAAATCCCGCCCTGACTTTGCTCGTCAGGTCTGGCAGCGATTTGGGGCACAAGAACCACCACCTTTACACTCACACGGCACAAAAACGGGAAATACACACCACACAAGACTTCGCGTCGGATTAACGACACTGAATGCACACTTCTTTCGAATCCAACACAACAGCACACCCAAGTCCATCATGCATCTGCGGTCACAATCACGAAGATACAATACACTACATACTCTGGTGCCCCCTACATGACACTAATCGATCACAATTATTCACCGCGATAAAATATATCATACCCAACTTCGATAACCTCTCTGCTCAAAGCAAACTTGGCACCCTCCTTTTCGGCAAAAATCTCAACAAAAACCAAGGCACGTTCATTGCCCACCACTTACAAACATTCATTTTACGCACCCGTCGATTCATCTCCACACCCCAACATTCACACATTACCCATTCGGCTTGTTGACCTGACCTCGGCTGCCCGGTGCCTGGGATACATTAAGTGTACCAAACGGTTGCTCGGAGGGTCGTTGGCGGGGTTGGCGCTGTCTGATCCCCTGGTTTAGTTATTCTCTTATTTCTAGTGTATGTCATTTCTGTTAGGTTGTTTATGTGGACTTATTTCAGTTTATTATTTTAATTATACTCCTTAGGAGAGGCGCTTTAATTTAAGCCATTGCTTTTGCGCCAATCCGCCACTGTAATTTCATTTTGATTGCATTTTCTGTTAATAAAATACTGTGAACTGAAAAAATCGATCGATCTTTATCTATCTATATCTATCTATATCTATCTATATCTATCTATCTATATCTATCTATATCTATCTATCTATATCTATCTATATCTATATCTATATGTATATCTATATCTATCTATATCTATCTATATCTATCTATCTCTATCTATATCTATCTATCTCTATCTATATCTATCTATCTATCTCTATCTATCTCTATCTATCTATCTCTATCTATCTATCTATCTCTATCTATATCTATCTATATCTATCTATATCT
>JAXIVJ010006660.1:0-65519 GCA_036785665.1 Chirona hameri | reverse complement strand
CTTATAACTGCTCAAAAGCATTATCAATTGTCGTTTGTTAATTGGATTACAACATATTGCAGGTATATGTTCTATGATAACTAAACACAGTACGATAAGCTATATGATAAGATAAGTCAGATAAGATGTATGGTAAGTTCAGTATCACAATGCCCATATTTAAGCAATCATAACCTGTTGTAGTTTATTAGAGTATTAACCGTTAATTGTTTAACCAAAGTGGTTCATGTTCCCCTACGAACATGATTCCTGAACTTAAACTTTTCACATTAACGTTTTCCTCATTTGTGTAACCGGCGTGTGCCTTCTAAAGACCGGCAAGGCCCACACTGTTATTGCAAACAGAATACGCGTGAAGAGGCGGTGTTTTTCCCGGTGTGCAGTATGACACCTCGGAGGCTGCAAAGGTTCAACATCACCGTCCCACGTCCTAGCGCCAGGTCACCACGCCTGACGTCCGGTCCACGTCCTAGAGCCAGGTCACCACGCCTGACGTCCGGTCGACGTCCTAGAACCAGGTCACCACGCCTGACGTCCGGTCCACGTCCTAGAGCCAGGTCACCACGCCTGACGTCCGGTCCACGTCTTAGAGCCAGGTCACCACGCTTGACGTCCGGTCGACGTCCTAGAACCAGGTCACCACGCCTGACGTCCGGTCCACGTCCTAGAGCCAGGTCACCACGCCTGACGTCCGGTCCACGTGCTAGAGCAAGGTCACCACGCCTGACGTCCGGTCCACGTGCTAGAGCCAGGTCACCACGTCTGACGTCCGGTCCACGTGCTAGAGCCAGGTCACCACGTCTGACGTCCGGTCCACGTCCTATAGCCAGGTCACCACGCCTGACGTCCGGTCCACGTCCTAGAGCCAGGTCACCACGCCTGACGTCCGGTCCACGTGCTAGAGCCAGGTCACCACGCCTGACGTCCGGTCCACGTCCTAGAGCCAGGTCACCACGCCTGACGTCCGGTCCACGTGCTAGAGCCAGGTCACCACGTCTGACGTCCGGTCCACGTGCTAGAGCCAGGTCACCACGCCTGGCGTCCGGTCCACGTGCTAGAGCCAGGTCACCATGTCTGACGTCCGGTCCACGTCCTAGAGCCAGGCCACCACGCCTGGCGTCCGGTCGTCCCACCTTCTGCCACCAATATGGCCGCGCCCTGACCAGGTGTCACTCTCTCGCCTGGCATCGAATCGACCCGCCCGGGACACTCCTCACACCCATTCAGAGCCAAACCGGCACACGCCTGATGAGATTGAGCTTCCATACCAGAGGTATCCAGTCATACGGATCACCGGAGAGCGTGGGTGACCAACCTGTTTCCTAAGCGTCCGAAGAGAAGAGATACGAGTTCCGATTGCAGTTACAGATTCCATGCAGTCATTTAACAGCATTGCTCTCGTCCTGGCTGGTACTAGTGGACTGTGAGTCAACTGTTTCGGAATTCTGACGTATTGGCGGCGGGTCAGATGACCAGGCAGACACCCTGCCGGGCTGGTGACGTCACTGACGTATGCTCGGTGACGTGTGCCGGGGTTGGGCGAGATGGGGCGAGGCGGGGCGGGGCGGGGCGAGGCGAAGCGGGTGGGGTGTAGGCACCTGCCGGCGCCTCACTGGCAGGTCGCTGGCGATGATCGGGGCCCTATGTAATGACCTGGTCCGGAACAATGGAACAGAGGTGCAACACGCCGGTAATAGATGATGCCGCCGCCGCCTCAAACGCTTCGCTCTGTTGATCATTGCGTGATTTGTAGTCAGCGCGCATGCGCCAAGCGGGAAGAGCCATACGTCTTACTCAAGATCGTATCGCCGTGACAATATATTAATTTCTGCGTGAGCGCCGCTCCGAATGATGGCCGTCTCCCACGGCGTCCGAGTTCGCGACCGGCGCGCGATTTATCGGAACGACCCGGCGATTGGTTCCGCGCTTAATAGCATAGAACTATGCCGACGACAGTATGCAAATCTCCGCTGCACGCGCATTAAGTGTAGAAACGGCGCCGAGCCGGGCGGCCGGAGCCATTGCAGTGTTTGCAGTGGGCCCGGGCATAACGGATGGCGGTGGAGGTCGGTCGGTTAATGAGCGTCATGGAAGTGTCGGCGGTCAGAGAGGTGAGCGTCGACCTCCGAACTCTGACCGGCACATCTGACGCCGTTTGCCGAACCTCTAATGCGCTGAAGCCGTAATAAGCGCCACCGTTTGTTTATTGTTCATTGCTTATTGGCAATAAGATTAGATCGGTGATCATGGATGCATTGCAATGGCATCATTTGGGCTCAGATCTGAGCTGCTTGAAGTTCAGGGCGCGGGAGTTGGTACACGATCTGCCGACTATGGCTGCAGACGTCGCGTCGGCCCCTTCGCAGTACCGGCGTCACCTAATGGCTCGATTGGTTAATAGTTCGACAGGTTAGAAAAGAAAGGTCGTATGTTTAGCTAGATCGTTTCACATGAGTTTCAAGTTACGAATTATTTATAAGAGGTTTGTTTTACACAAATGAGGAACAAGGTCAATAAATATACTTAGGTAGATCATGCAATTGAACTGAAAATAATATCCGAAACGATTAACTGGCTTGTTTTGTAAGGGATGACTGGGCGGTATATATTGTATTAATCACTATAGCACAAACAATTATCAACTTCACGCTAACTTGATACCGAAGAAGGGAGGTTAGTATACTTGTTTCAGAACACCTCCATCAAACATTTTCTTTCTTACTTTCGAGGCACTCACGTTGATAAGTAAACAGTAACGATTCTGGCGTTCAGCTGTCAGCGTTGTTATTGGCATGCTTTGCGTAATACAGGGGCTTTCGTGACAGCTTAAATCAAGAGTAAAATGAAAATCCGGTGTGAACTCATCATGAAAATGGTACTGTGAATAATTCTTCATTTTGCCAGTGAGAGGGAAAATTATCTCCCTTTTTCAGCACAGCCGGTCTGGCGCCTGTTTATTTTAGAAGATCTTGCGCGAACCGTGATCATTACGATTTGCAGGCGGATGCAACTCGATATTGTTTATCTGTGCATACTACCCTTGAATGTTAGCTCGGGATGAACGGATGTGGATACTTTTTTATATATAAATTTAGTCCGCATCTTTTGAATGGACGGATTTCCGAGGTCAGGACCCGCGCTAAGCAGAGCTTGTTGCACAGGCCTTGACTCCTACCGTCCGATCGGGCAATTCCTGGCAGCCGGCAGAATTTAGAGGCGAAAGTTTTTGTGCCCGATATACCTGGACACGGCCCGCCCCGACCTCTGACGTCACCTGACCTTGTGTGCGCCTGCTGCTTGTACCGCCAAACGACTGCTTTGTATTATTTGGGTGAATGTGTTTCGGTAATCTGTAGTGACTTCTTGAACGTGATTCTCACCATGGAAAATAGTTAATTCACCTTAAAAATACCTTCGGAAAAAACGGATGAGACACTGAACTACTCATTTGGACCTTGTCAAGAAGATCGTCACGTTTCATGTGCCGTAAATTTATATTAATGAGTAACAATGCATATAAGCAATGGGGTGAAAATGCATATGTTCTCAAGCAGATTCGAGCGAAGTCACTATAGACATCAGCAACATCACCATCATAATCAGCAGCAGAAGCAGCAACATCACCATCACCATCATCAGCAGCAGCAACAACATCACCATCATCAGCAGAAGTAAAAGCAGCAATATCATCATTGCTATCATGAACAGTAAGCAGAAGGATGAGCATATTGTGACACATCGGGCAACACTTCGATATGGCACACAGCGAACAATCCGTGATGACTATTCACTGTATAACTGCTCAGTGGCGCTGCCAAACCAATCCGACAGCACTTTAGTCGGCTGTCGAAACGCCTTTTGTCTGCTTTTACGTTTGCTGACCTGTCGGTGCCGAGCTGGCTGCCAACATGTCCACAGTCATGTCGGTCACGTGTGGTTGATGTATGCAGCGGCACACTCGTGCTGGGTGCGGTCACACAATGTACCCCAGCAGGACACCGACTGGTGAAGTCAGAGAGAGCCCCGTGCCGTCCGGGGCGGCCGAGCAGGCGGGCGAGAGGGAGGCCGAGCAGGAGGTCTGGCGGACAGGAGCGGGGAGCGGGGAGCGGGGAGCGGCCACGCGACCACAGGTCATTACCAGGCCCTGCCGATGTTGTGACATCACTGCGACTCGTGTCGGTCTCGATGTCAGGTGCGGTCGGTCCCGACCCGTCCCGGTGACGTCCCAGCCCGTCCCAGCCCGTCCCGCGTTCCAGCCGAGCCCGTCACCGTCACCGACATACCGTCTGTTTACATCGATTGCCTTTTACAGGTGAAAGCCAGATTTGCTGTGAATTTACCTGCGGCCACGATCAGTATCTCAGGACCAAAGCGTGTGGAATGGGACAAATGGCAACGGAGGCCCGAAGACAACGGCGCGCTACATCGCGCTCGATGGTTTGTCCGCGCGCTGTTATGACCGGTCAGGACGAGGCCTCTCGTAAAGTGTGCTTACCGAGCCGCTTGGCGCTGCGTCCGATGGACAGGTGGCATGTAAGCCGCACCGGTGACTGCCGCGGCCAGCCATTAGACATCTCTAACGGCCGACCAGCTGGAACGTGGCTCGTGGTGCCTGGGTGCCGGGGTGACGGGTGACCGTGCCGGGGTGACGGGGTCGGGGTGACGGTGCCGGGGTCGGGGTGACGGTGCTGGGGTGACGGGGTCGGGGTGACGGTGACGGGGTCGGGATGACGGTTCCGGGGTGACGGGGTCGGGGTGACGGTGCCGGGGTGCCGGAGTGACGGGGTCGGGGTGACGGGGTCGGGGTGACGGTGCTGGGGTGACGGGGTCGGGGTGACGGTGACGGGGTCGGGATGACGGTGCCGGGGTGACGGTGCCGGGGTGCCGGAGTGACGGGGTCGGGGTGACGGTGCCGGGGTGACGGTGCCGGGGTCCAGGGTTGACGGGTGACGGTGCCGGGGTGCCCGGGTGCCGGGGTGACGGGGTGACGGGTGACGGTGCCTGGGTGACGGTGCCGGGGTGACGGTGACGGGTGACGGGTGACGGGTGACGGTGCCGGGGTGACGGGGTCGGGGTGACGGTGACGGGTGACGGTGACGGGTGACGGGTGACGGGTGACGGTGACGGGTGACGGGTGACGGGTGACGGTGCCGGGGTGACGGGGTCGGGGTGACGGGGTCGGGGTGACGAGGTCGGGGTGACGGGGTCGGGGTGACGGTGCCGGAGTGACGGTGTCGGGGTGACGGGGTCGGGGTGACGGTGCCGGGGTGACGGTGCCGGGGTGACGGTGCCGGGGTGACGGGGTGACGGGTGACGGTGCCGGGGTGCCCAGGTGCCGGGGTGACGGGGTGACGGGTGACGGTGCCTGGGTGACGGGGTGACGGGTGACGGTGCCGGAGTGCCGGGGTGACGGGTGACGGTGCCTGGGTGACGGGGTCGGGTGACGGTGCCGGAGTGACGGTGCCGGGGTGACGGTGCCGGAGTGACGGGGTCGGGGTGACGGTGTCGGGGTGCCGGGGTCAGGGTGACGGTGCCGGAGTGACGGTGCCGGGGTGACGGTATCGGGGTGACGGTGCCGGAGTGACGGGGCCGGGATGACGGTGCCGGGGTGACGGTGCCGGGGTGACGGGGTCGTGGTGACGGTGCCGGGGTGACGGTGCCTGGGAGCCGGGGTGACGGGTGACGGTGCCAGGGTGACGGGGTTGGGGTGACGGTGCCGGAGTGACGGGGTCGGGGTGACGGGGTCGGGGTGACGGGGTCGGGGTGACGGGGTCGGGGTGACGGGGTCGGGGTGACGGTGCCGGGGTGACGGGGTCGGGGTGACGGGGTCGAGGTGACGGGGTGACGGGTGACGGTGCCGGGGTGACGGGGTTGGGGTGACGGTGCCGGAGTGACGGTGTCGGGGTGACGGTGCCGGGGTGACGGAGTCGGGGTGACGGTGCCGGAGTGACGGGGTCAGGGTGACGGTGTCGGGGTGACGGTGCCGGGGTGACGGTGCCGGGGTGACGGTGCCGGGGTGACGGGGTCGGGGTGACGGTGCCGGAGTGACGGTGCCGGGGTGACGGTGCCGGGGTGACGGAGTCGGGGTGACGGTGCCGGAGTGACGGTGCCGGGGTGCCGGGGTGACGGGTGACGGTGACGGGTGACGGTGCCGGGGTGCCGGGGTCGGTTACAGGGGACTACGTCTGAGCCACAAAACTTTGCCGAATGTTGAATAACTAGGCAAAGTGTGCACGGGAGAGACACCCGACAGAGTGGCATGCTTGTGACGCCCTTCTATACGGACTGAGTCTGGGAGGCGTCGCTATTTGTTACGGGGCTGTCGCTGAGTACAACGAGCTGCCGTCTGAGCTGCGTTGTTTGAATTTCGCTAGTTTTAAACGCGAGCTCAAAGAGTACCTGATGGAGCGAGAGCGTGAGACTTAGTTTTATGAATCACCGCACTCGTGTATGAGAAATTGTGTTGCGATATGTTCTGTGTGCCCTGCGATGTGTACCTACATGCAGTATCAGTGTTGCGTCACCCAAGCCCAATTATTTTAGCGTGTTTTGACTCGAGTCATATAATAGCCGTTGCATGTAGCGGATATGCCTCACGAAGTGAAATAAATCATTCAATATATGGTGTGGGGGGTGGGGGGTACAGGGTAGAGTGGTACATGGTAGAAGGGTACAGGGTAGAGGGGTACAGGGTAGATGGGATACAGGGTAGAGGGGTACAGGGTAGAGGGGTACATGATAGAGGGGTACAGGGTAGAGGGGTACAGGGTAGAGGGGTACAGGGTAGATGTGTACAGGGTAGAGGGGTACAGGGTAGAGGGGTACATGGCAGAGGGGTACAGGGTAGAGGGGTACAGGATAGATGGGTACAGGGTAGAGGGGTACAGGGTAGAGGGGTACAGGGTAGAGGGGTACATGGTAGAGGGGTACAGGGTAGAGGGGTACAGGGTAGAGGGGTACAGGGTAGAGGGGTACAGGGTAGAGGGGTACAGGGTAGAGGGGTACAGGGTAGAGGGGTACAGGGTAGAGGGTACATGGTAGATGGGTACATGGTAGATGGGTACATGGTAGAGGGGTACATGGTAGATGGGTACAGGGTAGAGGGGTACAGGGTAGAGGGGTACAGGGTATAGGGGTACAGGGTAGAGGGGTACAGGGTAGAGGGGTACAGGGTAGAGGGGTACAGGGTAGAGGGGTAGAGGGTAGATGGGTACATGGTAGAGGGGTACAGGGTAGAGGGTTACAGGGTAGAGGGGTGCAGGGCAGAGGGGTACAGGGTAGATGGGTACAGGGTAGAGGGGTACAGGGTAGAGGGGTACAGGGTAGAGGGGTACAGGGTAGAGGGGTACAGGGTAGAGGGGTACAGGGTAGAGGGGTACAGGGTAGAGGGGTACAGGGTAGAGGGGTACATGGTAGAGGGGTGCAGGGTAGAGGGGTACAGGGTAGATGGTACATGGTAGATGGGTACATGGTAGAGGGGTACATTGTATATGGGTACAGGGTAGAGGGGTACAGGGTAGAGGGGTACAGGATATAGGGGTACAGGGTATAGGGGTACAGGGTAGAGGGGTACAGGGTAGAGGGGTACAGGGTAGATGGGTAGAGGGTAGATGGGTACATGGTAGATGGGTACATGGTAGAGGGGTACAGGGTAGAGGGTTACAGGGTAGAGGGGTACAGGGTAGATGGGTACAGGGTAGAGGGGTACAGGGTAGAGGGGTACAGGGTAGAGGGGTACAGGGTAGAGGGGTACAGGGTAGATGGGTACGGGGTAGAGGGGTACAGGGTAGAGGGGTACAGGGTATAGGGGTAGAGGGTAGAGGGGTACAGGGTAGAGGGGTGCAGGGTAGATGGGTACAGGGTAGATGGGTACAGGGTAGAGGTTGTACAGGGTAGAGAGGTACAGGGTAGAGGGGCACAGGGTATAGGGGTACAGGGTAGAGGGGTACAGGGCAGAGGGGTACAGGGCAGAGGGGTACAGGGTATAGGGGTACAGGGTAGAGGGGTACAGGGTAGAGGGGTACAGGGTAGAGGGGTACAGGGTAGAGGGGTACATGGTAGAGAGGTACATGGTAGAGAGGTACAGGGTAGAGGGGTACAGGGTAGATGGGTACAGGGTAGAGGGGTACAGGGTAGAGGGGTACAGGGTAGAGGGGTACAGGGTAGAGGGGTACAGGGTAGAGGGGTACAGGGTAGAGGGTTACAGGGTATATGGGTACAGGGTAGAGGGGTACAGGGTAGAGGGGTACATGGTAGAGGGGTACAGGGTAGAGGGGTACAGGGTAGAGGGGTACAGGGTAGAGGGGTACAGTGTAGAGGGGTACATGGTAGAGGGGTACAGGGTAGAGGGGTACAGGGCATAGGGGTACAGGGTAGAGGGGTACAGGGTAGAGGGTTACATGGGTTCATGGTAGAGGGGTACAGGGTAGAGGGGTACAGGGTAGAGGGGTACAGGGTAGAGGGGTACAGGGTAGAGGGGTACAGGATAGAGGGGTACAGGGTAGAGGGGTACATGGTAGAGGGGTACAGGGTAGAGGGGTACAGGGTAGATGGGTACATGGTAGAGGGGTACATGGGTACAGAGTAAAGGGGTACAGGGTAGAGGGGTACAGGGTAGAGGGGTACATGGTAGAGGGGTACATGGTAGAGGGGTACAGGGTAGAGGGGTACATGGGTACAGGGTAGAGGGGTACAGGGTAGAGGGGTACAGGGTAGATGGGTACAGGGTAGAGGGGTACAGGGTAGATGGGTACAGGGTGGAGGGGTACAGGGTAGAGGGGTACAGGGTAGAGGAGTACAGGGTAGAGGGGTACAGGGTAGAGGGGTACAGGGTAGAGGGGTACAGGGTAGAGGGGTACAGGGTAGAGGGGTACAGGGTAGAGGGGTACAGGGTAGAGGGGTACAGGGTAGAGGGGTACAGGGTAGAGGGGTACAGGGTAGATGGGTACAGGGTAGAGGGGTACAGGGTAGAGGGGTACAGGGTAGAGGGGTACAGGGTAGAGGGGTACAGGGGTACATGGTAGAGGGGTACAGGTGTACATGGTAGAGGGGTACAGGGTAGAGGGGTACAGGGTAGAGGGGTACAGGGTAGAGGGGTACAGGGTAGAGTGGTACAGGGTAGATGGGTACAGGGTAGAGGGGTACAGGGTAGAGGGGTACATGGTATAGGGGTACAGGGTAGAGGGGTACAGGGTAGAGGGGTACATGGTAGAGGGGTACAGGGTAGAGGGGTACAGGGTAGAGGGGTACAGGGTAGAGGGGTACAGGGCAGAGGGGTACAGGGTAGAGAGGTACAGGGTAGAGGGGTACAGGGTAGAGGGGTATAGGGTAGATGTGTACATGGTAGAGGGTACAGGGTAGAGGGGTACAGGGTAGAGGAGTACATGGTAGAGGGGTACATGGTAGAGGGGTACAGGGTAGATGGGTACAGGGTAGAGAAGTACAGGGTAGAGGGGTACAGGGTAGAGGGGTACAGGGTAGAGGGGTACAGGGTAGAGGGGTGCATGGTAGATGGGTACATGGTAGAGGGGTACATGGTAGATGGGTACATGGTAGATGGGTACAGGGTAGAGGGGTACAGGGTAGAGGGGTACAGGGTAGAGGGGTACAGGGTAGAGGGGTACAGGGTAGAGGGGTACAGGGTAGAGGGGTACATGGTAGAGGGGTACATGGTAGAGGGGTACAGGGTAGATGGGTACAGGGTATAGGGGTACATGGTAGAGATGTACATGATAAAGGGGTACATGGTAGAGGGGTACAGGGTATAAGGGTACAGGGTATGGGGGTACAGGGTAGATGGGTACAGGGTAGATGGGTACAGGGTATAGGGGTACATGGTAGAGATGTACATGATAAAGGGGTACATGGTAGAGGGGTACAGGGTATAAGGGTACAGGGTATGGGGGTACAGGGTAGATGGGTACAGGGTAGATGGGTACATGGTAGAGGGGTACAGGGTATAGGGGTACAGGGTAGAAGTGTACAGGGTATGGGGGTACAGGGTAGATGGGTACAGGGTAGAGGGGTACAGGGTATATGGGTACAGGGTAGAGGGTACAGGGTAGATGTGTACAGGGTAGAGGGGTACAGGGTAGAGGGGTACAGGGTAGAGGGGTTCAGGGTAGAGGGGTACAGGGTAGAGGGGTACATGGTAGAGGGGTACATGGTAGAGGGGTACATAGTATATGGGTACAGGGTATATGGTACCGGGTAGAGGGGTACATGGTATAGGGGTACAGGGTAGATGGGTACAGGGTAGAGGGGCACAGGGTAGAGGGGTACAGGGTATATGGGTACAGGGTATAGGGGTACAGGGTAGAGGGGTACAGGGGTACAGGGGTGGAATGGTGCAGGGGTTCATGGGTGCAGGGCAGAGTTCGACATGTGCTGGGCTGGCCCTATGGGCCATGGGCTGGCCCTGGGCTGGGCCTGGGCCGGGCCTCAACTTTAAGGAAATCACTGGGCTCTGGATGGGCCTGGGCCTGACAATTTTGAAGTATGTACATACACACCTTGTAATGCGCGCGTCGCACAAGCTCAGGTCAGAGCTCACACATATTTTAACCAGGAGTTCACTTGCACAGCCACACTGTTACTGTGGATGTTTTTTTTTTGGGGGGGGGGGGTAGCATAGTTGGTTCATTGTTTCACATTTATAGTATACAAGTAAATATGCTAGGGTAATGATTTCAAATTTTTTGAAAATAATTATATGCTTAATCTGAACGGGCCGGACCGGCCTGGGCCTCAATATTATGAATTTGACCGGGCCTGGCCCGGGCCTGGGCTTGGTGTCCATGGGCCTGGGCCAGGCCGGGCTGGGGGTTGGTGGGCCCGTGATGAACACTGGTTCAGGGGTGCAGGGGTGCAGGGATGCAGGGGTGCAGGGGTGCAGGGGTGCAGGGGTGCAGGGGTGCAGGGGTGCAGGGGTGCAGGGGTGCAGGGGTGCAGGGATGCAGGGATGCATGGATGCAGGGATGCAGGGATGCAGGGATGCAGGGATGCAGGGATGCAGGGATGCAGGGATGCAGGGGTACAGGGATGCAGGGATGCAGGGATGCAGGGGTGCAGGGGTGCAGGGGTGCAGGGGTGCAGGGGTGCAGGGGTGCAGGGGTGCAGGGGTGCAGGGGTGCAGGGGTGCAGGGGTGCAGGGGTGCAGGGGTGCAGGGGTGCAGGGGTGCAGGGGTGCAGGGGTGCAGGGGTGCAGGGGTGCAGGGGTGCAGGGGTGCAGGGGTGCAGGGGTGCAGGGGTGCAGGGGTGCAGGGGTGCAGGGGTGCAGGGGTGCAATTGCACATACATTTTTTATATAATTCATAGCGAAGTAAAGCCGAGGGACTGTAATAGGTCTGTTACGTTATGCTTCGGAAAGATGTTAATATTTGCGTTGCCTTGTGCCAATCCCTGACTGATGTATCCGTCCAACTGTTGTCGGTACATGGTCACTAGGATCCAGGAAATCTTGAAATATATGGTCCAGACTACGTGCAGCACCATTCAAGAGATGTAGTGTACCGAGTTGGAATTGGTAACGTTTCGCTGTTATCAACGCTGGCATTTACTCTACTCGCTGCATGCTGAAATATCCCGATACTGGCAATGTATTCGGATTGCGAGTTTACGCACCATTGCTACATCACTGTTGCCACTGTCGTTATATTTGTCATCAAATGCCAGTACGTAGGTATGGATTTACTGCATCTCTTATGGCTTATATTGCTATCTGACATTGTCTTGTCCTCCCATCCTTTCCATATATAGCGATTTCCTTTCAGTACGAGCACGTTGTATACAACTCCGCAAGAATGTTTTGTCTTACCATTGTCAGTAGGATAATCAAACGGCCGCTGACGAGCCGTCTCCAAAGATGAATTTGTAATACCCTCATTCGTAACGCTTTGGTTCTCCACAGCATGCGGACACGTGCATGACCGCCGGCCGTGGCACAGAGCAGCTGCAGCCTGCTCTGATATTTTGTGACCTGCGCCCTTCAACCTACTCCGTCCTCTCATCCCAAGTCGTCCTGGGTATGTACCCTACCAGCATGCACTGATGTTATAAATTGATGTTATTAAAGCTGGAAATGTGCACTTTCTCGTTTTCCCACATTTTGCTTGAGACGATCCTATCACATCATTGCCAGCTGCCACTGGATCAGCATGCATCTTGTTTGTGCGCTTTACCGATTCACCCCAACCGTCACTAAACATATGGAAAGAGTTAAATTGGAGCCTCAAACGCATTCACATTCCGACATTTTTTAGCACATCCAGCCGGGACAGTGATACCAGTTGTGGTACGAAGAGTTTCATGCCAAATCCTTCGTTGAATATTTTAAATAAATACATTCCTATATACTTTCGCTGAAGATAACGTTTTAGCTCTGGTTGTATTCCGTATTTTCATAAAGATATTCCTAGCGTATATGTCCAGTGAGATATTCAGTTTTGTTAAAGGGCTAACGTTCTGATGATCATCGTTTTCACCTTCGAGCATCTGAATCACTTCCGACTCTTGGTGACGACGTGGCAGTATGTGACATCCAGATCGTGGAGAGGCTCATATTCGTGATGGTAGCGTAGCTCCGTGTATGTGTTACAAGTCCGTCGTATTTGGATAATTTATTGACTAAGCACTGTAAATTATCGTACGAACGCTAAGGGGACGTAATAGCCGAGTGGTTAAGACGTCTGGCTCTAATGTGGGGAGACCGTGTTTCGAACCCCGGCAGAGCTATGGCGCCTGGGCGCTAATATGACCAATGTGTTTGCTGGCGAGTCCATAAGAGTTGGCGACCAAGTAGGTCGTCAATTATTTTATAAAAAAAAGAAAAGGATCGTACGAACGCTATTATATATTAGTATTTTATATATAATAATAATACATTATAGTACTAACTAAGCCGCCATTATATGCATCAGTTAACTGCTAATTTGGTTACCTTTGTATTCAATGGCTGTTAATTGTAGAGAATCGTCGGGCATATAATCACAACAAGCAGAACGCAACATATTCTTTCCACTCCATGGGGTAAAAAAGCAATATGTGAAAAGCTCGCAGTTTGATGAGGACCAAAAGTACTTGCAATTACCGGTCGTTTAAAAGCGTGGAACGCTTATCAACATTAACTTGAAATATCTTTCGGTAGGAAAGTTTGTATGCAAAATGTGATGAATTTACAATATATTTTGGTCTCGTCTGTCGATTTCAAGAAATAACTCCATTTTTGTGGGAAAAAGGTCAATTATTTCCCTTTAAGCGAAAGTGAGACTGCAAGCGAAAGTCAAGGTCAAGGTCAGGTCACAAAATATAAATATGCGCTAAAGATTTACGAGAGTCACACGATGCATGTTTTATGGATTATGGATTATTTTATGAATTATCCCATCCTGAATCTTCGTAGAATTCGATAGTGATAGTGATTTTACCACCCGACCAGCGACCTCATGTAAGAGCCGATCAATTAACGAGTACCGATAAATTCTTACTTAAAGGAAACAGTCCACCTTGGAAAAATCTCAGATATGATTGAGAGAAGCTGGAAATGAATTATCATGTTACTAGTAAGCAGGGGCGTAGCCAGCATTTTTCGAGACAGGTGCATCCGGTCGGGGGGGGGGGGGGGGGGCTCGTCACAGGGGCGGGGGGGGGGGGGGGGGGGGGGGGGAGGGGGAGGGGGAGGGGGGAGGGGGGGCAGTCCCCATAAATATCGGAATTGGCATTTGGGCCCATTCCAGGCCTGAGAGGGCCATAGGCGTACCCAGGATTCCGCCAAGGTAGTACCCGCGGCCAGCTGTATGGCCCCCCGGAGCGTCAGGGCCACTTTCCAAGACTGAGGGCCCTTTTATCCCTACCCCAGCGAAACAAATGTTGTTTTGCTGGGGGTTGGGTAAATAATGAAAACGCGTTGTTGAGCGCGGGGGTAAATCATGAAAATAAAAAGTTAATCTCGGATCCGTCATGTTTTTAAGTCGTGATTTGATTTGAAGGAAGGGAAAGTATCCTGCAGGTTGAAGCGGTTCTTATCTGGCTTAAAAGAGACCTCTATGCACGGGTGGAGTTTCCTATTCAAATCGTAGGGCCACTGCCCCACCAACTTTGTGTTTTGCCCCACCAACTCTTGACAGATTTGGAGGTCATCCAGCATTAAAATGGTCATTTTTAACTCAACCAAGCAAAACAACCAAGCAAAATTACATTTTGTCACACCAACTTTCTTGCAAAAGCTTCACCAATGCCTCTATGGGTATGTTTGGCCCACCGAGGCCTTGGAAGATCGGTCTTCAAGGGCCTAGCAGGGATCCCCACAGACCGGCCAAGGGCGATCTAAGGCCGACTGAGGGCCCCTTTAGGTCGACTGAGGGCCCTTTCAGGCCGACTAAGGCCCCCTAGGGCGACTGAGGGTCTCCTCAGACTAACGCTGGCCGATTGAGGGCCCCTTCAGGACGACTGAGGGCCCATCAGGCCGACTGAGGGCCCGTCAGGCCGACTGAGGGCCCTTTCAGGCCGACTGAGGGCCTCTAAGTCCGACTGAGGGCCCCCTAAGGCCGACTGAAGGTCCCCTTTTACTAACTCAGGCCGACTGAAGGCCCCTTCAGGGCGACTGAGTGCCCCTAAGGCCGACTGAGGGTCCTCTCATACTAACTCTGAGGGTCCATCGGGCCAACTGAGGGCCCCTCAGGCCGACTGAGTGTCCCTTCAGCCCGACTAAGGGCCCCTTCAGGGCGCCTGAGGGCCCCCTAAGGCCGACTGAGGGTTCCATCAGACTAACTCAGGCCGACTGAGGCCCCAAAAGCCGACTGAGGAGGCCTTCAGGCCGACTGACGGCCCCTCAAGCAGACTGACGGCCCCTCAGGTCGACTGAGGGTCCCTTCAGGGCGACTGAGGACCCCTTCAGGTCGACTGAGCCCCTCCCCTCCCCAACACGGATCGACCGATCGTCCCTCAGATCTACCGAGGGTACGTCTGGCCAGCTAAGGGCCCCTAAGACCACTTAGGGCCCCTTAGGCAAAAATAAAATGGGCCCCTCAGCTCAAGGGGGTACCCGCGGGTGTCCAGGGTACCCCCTTGGATACACCCTTGGAGAGGGCCCATGCCAGGTCTGAGAGGGCCCATTCCAGGCCTGATAGGGCCCTCAAAAGGGTTCTTCCTCCTTATCATAGGGCTCTCTGACAGACTAGGAAGGTCCTTGTATTGTGTGAGAGGGCTTTGGATCTGCTTCTCTCATGGTATTTTACATCAACATAAAATGACGGCCGCCAGGCCGTGTGGTTGCAGCCGGGCATAGGGGGCCCGGCAAAATCTCCCGGGTGCAGGAGCACCATTTGCACCCCCTGGCTACGCCTCTGCTAGTAAGCCATACAAATACATATGAACGCGGAAAGGAAAAAAAAATATAATGTCAGTTATTTTGTTCCAATTCAGATGTTTTCCTCTGAATGGAGTGAATTAATGCGAAATCAGGACATCTGCACGTGCGTGACGTATAATTTCCCTAATAATATTGCTGAGAAAAGTGTTCATAGACGATTTTAGCGATATATCTCTCAAAGTCATTTCTAAACTTTGTCACATACTTGACTATATCAACTCAAAACCCCATGTAAAAGGTGAACTGTTTCCTTTAAGTGAAGTTGTTGTCAAGTTCAGGTCAAGGTCAGGTCACACATATTAGCTCAAAGTTCATTCGTGCAATGAAGGGAATAAGGTACTGAAACAGCATGTTCTTGTCCAGCGCTATATATTTCAATGTTTATAATACTTATTCCCCAAGCCATACGTCATAATCATACGTCAAATCAGCCAATCAGCGATGGGAGCCCACGACGGATACTCGTCCCGGCTTCTAGGACTCCGGTAAGCCAATTCTAATTAATTAAGGGGTTTCTATGAAGATGTGAAAGCTTCTCAAGTCCATTTTCGAGCATGGACTACAACTTGACTATATCAACTCAAAACCCCATGTAAAAGGTGAACTGTTTCCTTTAAGTGAAGTTGTTGTCAAGTTCAGGTCAAGGTCAGGTCACACATATTAGCAATTTCCAATTGATAAATCTAAAGAAAGGGTATGGTTCTGGACTCATTTTGTCTCAGAAATACAATGATCATGTTTATTTTTTCGTATCTGGCCATTACAAATAAAAAGAACGCAATTTAAAAAATGACGTGAGTTAGGTACTCATACTTTGGAACCATGAGTCAGCCAAAAATGGTGGTATTTTTTTTTCTTCAACCTTAGCGCTGTTCGGCACACGCTACTAGCGCTTTTCGCTAGCTGACGTCACAATTATGTCACGGAAACAGACGCAGCAGGAAACAGACAGAACTCACAGAAGCACTTCCAGACTGCTTCAGGGGCACATCACATCTGTTTGTTTTCATTTCAGTTTGATTTGTCTCATGCGCCACTATTGAAACACATCCGCTAGCGCTTTCGCCGCTTCTGCGATTTTCCACTAGCAGAAATAGCCTCTCCGCAGGGTCCACGGTTCCTATTATGACGTATTCCCATTCTGGCTTTTCATTGGCTGACGCCTGGTTGCCATGGAGAGCGAAAGCGCTAATAGCGCTACTAGCGGCCGCTAGCGTGTGTCCGAACAACGCTTTAGTTTTAGAATCGTCCATAGGTGCTTCTTCAACGTATACTCCGTTTTGTATATACATTTTTGAACATTTCTGTTTTAGTTGAACATTATATTTCTTTAATTTGTGGGTTTAGAAATGAAATTGAAAAAAAAACAAATCCGAGATAGACATTTTGTAGCCACTGCAATTTGCTATCTTTTGATATTTCATAGTTGTAGTTTGCTCAAAGTGTAGACTTTGCACAATGTGTTGAAGTCGAGCTGATTTTCTCGTTAAAGTGGCGTGTATTAACGTGTCCTAGATCTCAAAAGTTTTCGACGAAATTTCTTCATTTTCGCACAGAAGCCGTGACATTGATGTAGGAGAAGGTAGCAAAAGTTTCACGATGATTGCGTTATCAGATTTTGAGCAATTACGAATGTTCGTAAAGGAGGGCTAATATTTGCCCGCCGGTCAATGGTATATTAAAATAATATTTACAGTGGCTCCCCTAATGTCACGTAGATGCCCTCTAGTCTCTTGTCTAGTCGTTGGGCCTCCGAGGGCCGGCGGTCGATATGAGAGTGACATCGCCAGGCAGAAGAGAGCCCCATGCCGGCCTGAGACGATATTAAGCCGGTAAGAAATGGTCCTCAGCGTCTTTGAGAGGACCATCGATTGACCAGCAGAGGACCCTCGGTCGATTCGAGAGGGCATTTTCGGGCCTTATGGGGTTATTATCAGGCTTAATGAGTCTTATCTCGGTCTAATAGGACCCCTGTCAGGCCTCAGAGGGCCCTCGGTTAGTGTGACAAGGATCTAAGAGGGCATTATTCAGACCTGAGAGGGTCGTATGGAGTATGCCTGGCTTATGCCTGTCTGAACGGGCCCTCGGCCGGTCTGAGGAGGCACGTAGCTGGCCTAAAAAGGATACAAATGTTTTATTTTGGTTGGAATTGGAGTTATGAGGCTGGCATTGGAGTTTCGGTATTCCATTTGGCGCTCCAACTTCAAAATATAATACAAGCTATACCGTCTGATCATCGTCACCGTTCTCTCCTCCATGGCGTCCAGGCGGGCAGAAGGGCCCACCCAAGCTCCAGGGAGCTGCCTTTGAAGCCCCCTGCTCCTCCATGGCGTCCAGGCGGGCAGAAGGGCCCACCCAAGCTCCAGGGAGCTGCCTTTGAAGCCCCCTGCTCCTCCATGGCGTCCAGGCGGGCAGAAGGGCCCACCCAAGCACCAGGGAGCTGCCTTTGAAGCCCCCTGCTCCTCCATGGCGTCCGGGCGGGCAGAAGGGCCCACCCAAGCTCCACAGGGAGCTGCCTTTGAAGCCCCCTGCTCCTCCATGGCGTCCAGGCGGGCAGAAGGGCCCACCCAAGCTCCAGGGAGCTGCCTTTGAAGCCCCCTGCTCCTCCATGGCGTCCAGGCGGGCAGAAGGGCCCACCCAAGCTCCAGGGAGCTGCCTTTGCAGCCCTCTGGCTACATACCTGCATAACATAACTATCACCGCATTCATTTTCCTGTTGGTCATTGGCAGTCATTCGCAAACAATTGTCGATCAAAATCACACAAAAAGTTTCGGTTCCTTGGACACGGTGTGCCTGGTGAACGTGTCTGGCGCAAGCCACCGTATCTAGGGTATTTGATCAAGAAATCGTCCATTTTCCAGCGCATTAAATTAATAGAATAATTCCTACCATATTTTTTTATCTCTCGAAATCTACCAGATAGATACACAATTGTGAGATGGAAAATGGTGAGATACAAATATTTCCCATTGTGCGCTTTAAAATGGTTCCTTAAACCCCTAAACTTGCACGGACAGTACGTCGTACAAGTTTTTGTAGATCTGCCAACTTGTACGGACACTGTCCGTAGTGGTGTCGACGCCTATGCTGCTCAACAATGTTTCGCTGACGTCTTCCTCGTCACCCAACAAATTGATTTCCTTTGACGCCCCCCCCCCCACTCAACGACTCTTCGTGCCTACAACACGACCCCCCCCCCTCACCCCGCTCAACAACTTTTCGCCGAGGAAACGCGGAGCGAAATTCCCCCCCCCCCAAACTCGAAACCTAGATCCGCCACTGAATATCGGCCTGATGCGATATGCTTTGGTATCTCACTACTATGCGCCAAACCATGTAGAAATACTACCAAGTCATCAGCTTTGGTATGTGTAGTGTGTAAAATGACCACCGTACTTAAACACACGATACACCAAATAGAGAACACTGTAGATGCAATAACTTGTGATACGTCAGCGAGTGGTGTATCGCTGGGTGGGATGCGTGGTCTTAGCATTCTTACAACGGGCATGACACGTGTTTACTTTGTTTTGACGCTTGAAATACTTAGTTTATGACGCCTGACAATGTTCCTCAGCGCTGTTCACACCTTGTTAATCCTGTCCAAACGCATATGTATTGTGTAAAACTACCTTGAGTGAAATAATCTATACACCTATCGACATGTAGATTATATCTATACTGTTCATATTGTCAGGTTTGGATGGTCAATCTGGTCGAACCACACACGCACACTCGAGGCGTAATCGTTAGTTGGTCCAATTACCAACTTGTAGCAGTGATATTCTGATCCATCCAAGGGCAGATGCACGACTACGCGGATGTTAAACAATTATCCCAGAGGGTGGCAAGAATGTGCTCTTGGAAAACCGGTCCATGTCGCAACATAAATCAACCCACGCTCTCATTGACCATCGGGATACGGTGATGCTTGAAAATGGACCAATTATCTACTTGCAAGTGTATCGGTATGTTCACGATTACGCGCTCGGTTGTTGGTGTTCGCCATGCATGTTTATAAATATAGGCATTGGTGTTTGCAGTTGTTTGCACACTACACAATTGCTATTTTTTGAATGCATGATTATATCGTACTAGCAATTATTTGTGAATTGTGTCCTTACTTTCACTAGCGTTAATAGTTACACATTCATCATGTAAGCACAATAAATCAAGTAAAGGAATTTTGATACCAATAATCAGGGACGAAACTGGGTTTATTTAAAATAAACCGAATATAATGAGAAGAAATGTGACTTTGTCATGCGAAATATGATAAACGATCTCCACTATTCCTGGACCGTCAAACACGGCTCAATTAGTCAACAGATCAGAGTTGCCAATCTGGGGAAAAACGACTCCGGGCACTCATGACGTCACGCTGTTTTCCAGGGCTGGTCAGGTCGTGAAGCGAACCCATTACCATGTCGACGCCCCGTTTGTGCACGCTTCTCGGCTTATTCGTCTCGTTTGATGTGTGAGAGGGGTTCCTCCCATTCTTCTCGTTTCGCTCTCGCTCCTCCCCAGCGGCGAGCACGGGTAATTAGAGGTCTTTATGTGGGCAATTAATCGCACGATATTGCGGTTTTTACAGACGGCGCGGACGAATGCAACGGCAGTTTGTTTCAGTGAAACTTGCGCCATCCAGGCTGCAAGGCTTACCCACCGCATCGGAGAAGCCTCGAAATCTCGACGCTGTGATTCTCGCGGCGCAGATGGCCACCTAAAGCCGGACAGTTATAAATCCAATTATTTAAGGCGTATCGTAAATTAAACTCAGGTTGTAACCCGACATCCCGGACCAATACAATCACCCTGCTGAAAACCGCAACGGCAGAGTGATCCTGAAAAATCGCTCCGTCTTGAGAGGCTGTCTGGACGAGACGACACATGCACCTGCCGCAGCCGTGTGGCAGGTTTGGCATCAGGGAGCGCCGCGCTGCAACATTAAAAACGGACTACCCGAGACGCTGCAGCGACGCTGCGATGACTGAGAGCGGTCAGCGGTCAGCGGTCAGCGGCCACCTGACCGGCTGACCGTGCTGAGTCAGCCGGTCAGTTCGGCCGGGGCAGCGCTGTGACCCAGCTGCAACAATAGAGCAGCTCCGCTCCGGGCCAGGTGGCGCGGACCACAAAAACGTCGTCCGTCCGCCACAGGTTGTCAGTGGGCGCGGTGAAACGGAGCGGCGGCGTCCGAACGCGCTGCTGTCGGACGTCACACGTCATTCAGAGTTGCGGTCGGACGTCACACGTCATTCAGAGCTGCGGTCGGACGTCACACGTCATTCAGAGCTGCGGTCGGACGTCACACGTCATTCAGAGCTGCGGTCGGACGTCACACGTCATTCAGAGCTGCGGTCGGACGTCACACGTCATTCAGAGCTGCGGTCGGACGTCACACGTCATTCAGAGCTGCGGTCGGACGTCACACGTCATTCAGAGCTGCGGTCGGACGTCACACGTCATTCAGTTCAGTTCAGTTCATTTATTCACGTTAAATCCGCTCATTTGCGGCTTTTCATTAACGCAATGTCAAAAGATACAAAAGGTTAAAGGTTCGTTTCAGAGCTGCGGTCGGACGTCACACGCCATTCAGAGCCGCGGTCGGACGTCACACGTCATTCAGAGCTGCGGTCGGACGTCACACGTCATTCAGAGCGGACGTCACGTGCCATTCAGAGCTGCGGTGCAGATGAAAGCTGCGAACCGCGTATCGTCAGTTCTTGCAGAACACAGCTGCGTGCACACAGCTTCCGGTAGAAATCGACAGACGATAGACGATAGACGATAGACGACACCCGACATGCCGATCCGACACTCCCGGACCAGAGAAACCCGACCATTGTCTGTCACACGGGGCCGGGCGGGCGGGTCCGGGGGCGGCGCGGCGGCGACGCGGGGTGGCCGAAAATTGAGCCGTCGCCGCCGTGTGACACGCTCACTAATCGACACACATTGGTGCGCCATTGTCGCCGCGTCCGCGCACCATTGTGCTCTGAACGCCCGATCAATAACGGCCGTGCAACAGTTTCCCACCGCTCCTCCCAGCCGCACCGCCCGCACCGCCACACCGCCGCACCGCCCGCACCGCCGCACGCGAGGTGGCCCGCCCACCGCCCAGGTCCAGCCGGGTCGGCCCCGGTCGGGCTGGGCCGTCCCTGCACGCCACCGAGGCGGAGCCGCGCCAGCCCGCCGGCCGGGTCAGCCGCCGTGACCTGCCGTGACCCACCGGGTCAGCGTCGGGTCAGCGCCGCGCCGTCCAGGCCCACCCCGGGCGGTAACTGCTCTGTCCAGCCGAGGTAGCCGGATGTTGTTCAGCTGGAGATCTCGGTCCGGCTCGGTATGCTCGTGAACTTCACCAGGGACGGCCGGACAGCGGGCTCCATTAGTGATCGGCCTGTGCTGGACGGGGCGCGCTGGGGCACTCAAAGCTGGGGTATCGGTGGTATACCGACATGTCAGAACTGGAGGTCGGTCGTGACGACAGTGAGTTGAACGGAGTCGGCAGCTTTGAGAGTACCGTCAGGAGACGGCCAGTGGTGATTAACACGTGCAGTGGAGAGGGCGGGGTAGGGGCACTTTTGTGCCCCCTCCCCCCACATGTTTTTCGTGAATAGCTCGAAAACGAAGCGGAACAGGGCGGTGCTTTTTTTGCGAAACATTAACGCCAACTCAATAGCGGATCGTCTGGCGCAAAAAATCGAAATCGGTCGATACATTTTTGAGTTATATGGATTTTCAGTCAAGGATGGCGGCCAGAATCGCGGTCGGCAAATCGATATCTTCGGAACCAACAGTCGGATCGGAATGATTCAAACGTCATTCGGTAGACAATGTCAATGTTCATCCCCGGAAACAACTTTAAACACCTTGCCTGTGACCTGTGGCGTCACAGAGGTCAAATTCCCGAAATTATGACATTTGGCCAGATTTGACCTTCGTGACCTCGTTTGACCTTGAAGATATTGACTGAAAGTCAAGAAAATTTCAAAAAATGTAGATCATCATAGCATCTACCTACCCTGTAAGTTTGATCATTCAAGCTATCATACTTTCGGAGATCTTAGGGGGGGGGGGGGGGGGGGGGGGGCGGGCACTAAAGTGCCCCCCCCCTCCACTGCGTGTTAGTGGCATGCTCCACTGCGCGTGTTAAGACCAGGACCCTCGGATGGTCTCAGATCTGAGGTGCGCAGCAGCTCTCCTAAAATGAATAATACCGATATTCTGTTTGACAGCATTCGCCTCAGTCTGGGAAACCCCAGGGTTACCCGTGCAGTGCCTTCATGGGATTGGTGTGGGCAGCATCTATTGCCATTCAATGGGTTGGGGATTGTTACGGATATGGAATTCCCTATGACCGAGGAGCTCATTACCTTTGTTTTCGCTTGACATTTTTACGCAGAAAGTAAATAAAATAAATGCATGAGGCACACTGACAACTTCGGCATTTACAGACTGTCGTCTGTCATATATAAATGACAGACGACACAGTGGTTGTCTGTCATTTATATATGACATACACAATGACAGACAGACGATATAGTGGTTAAGCATGCTATGGTAATTTATCAATATTGCACCGTATTGCATAACTAAAAGGTCTCACATGGTACCATATAGGTTGGCCTAATTTGGCTAAATGTTGAATGCATTTGCATAATGCTGACAAAAAATGGTAAAGCCAAATCATGTTAAATCATACCAAAGCAGCCAATTGTTATTGGTCCTCAAAGCTATGTTCTTACGGGCGGGTACCAATAGACATGCAATCGGGATTAGTGAACTGGCAAGGGTGGACTTTTGCACTTTAGTCAAAAGAGTCAGCGGGATCGGGTAACGACATGACTGAGCCTTCAAACAAGTGTGAAGAGCATTTAAATTATCATACAGTATGAATTCCAAAGTTTTGCCAATCGTGTGGCCAGTTTCCGTCTTTTTTCGTCTCTGATGCCAGTGCCGGGGATGCTATCCGAGACAGCTAGAGCCGATTTTAATTACGTCTTGTTCAACACTTCAGGAGAATCCCCGGAATTCGGCCGGGACTGCTGTAGGTTCGGAGACGCACAAAAACGTTAATGACAGTCATATGTTCAGCGCAATGTCAGCTTTGTGAGAGCTGACCCATCCTGCGAGCACTGTATTCGGCAACATTTCGCGATTTTTTCGTCTCTGCAGCGGTCGACCACAGACCAGAGGCCGGATCGAGCGACGCTGGTGGTGACATCCTGTGGTTTTGGGCGGACCGGTCCGGACCGCTCATATACAGCCGATAAATCGGCACACCTGGCCAGAGACAAATCAACCGAGAAATCAGCACATTTGCAGTCCGAGGCATATCGCGGTAAACCGCTGCAATGGGCAATTCACTGAGGCGTCGCCGCCTTAAGGCAATTGCAGCTGATGTTGGCAGCTGGTGCAGATCGCTGGTGAGGGGTAAGAACGCAGGGGTAGGACGTGGTTAGAAGGACGTGTCAAGTAGAGCCCTTCATGGAATGGGAATCCCCATGGAACCCATGGAACGTGATGGAAATGAGTGGGCATGGGGCAATTTTGAGAAATATAGCGGGTTGGAACGGGTTTGGGACAGACCATATCATATTTTAGCACCACAAAGAGTGAAATTGGCTGAAATGGGTCGGAATGGGTGGGAATGGGAGCCCCATCAATTATGAATTTGGATTGAACGGGTTTGGGTCTGGCTGAATGGGCTGGAACGGGACGGGGGCTGCAAATGTGTCCCATGAAGGGCTCTATGTGGCTCTGTGTGGCCCTATGTGGCTATATGGCTCTGTGAAGCGTCGCAGCAGAGAACATAGAGGCGTGGTCTGAACCGTTTGCAGGATATTCCAGCATTCTTAGTAAACATCCAAAGCGACGTTATACGCAATGTATTAAAGACCGCCTTTGTGAAAATCTAGAATATTGGGGTCTGCACCTGCAGTATTGTCTTCTATTTATTTGACTTTTTAAAGCCATCTTCAGTGCAATATAATGCAATCGCAGGGCAATGTAGCAGGGAGAGACTCAGGTCATCCGTAAATTTCGGAGAACTTTCCTTTTAAGGAGTTAATTAAGACCATCGCCACAATCTTAGATCTCCATTTTGCTAATGATTTTCATATATTCTTATTATATTACATATTTGATTATGTATCAACGTCTATTTTATGACTACCGAGACAAAAATATAAATGATAATGAAAAATATACAATTGGAAAGCAGCTTTCTTAATGCCCCAAAACAGAAGGGTAAACATGTATGTGCTACATTCTGTAGCTTCATATCCTGTCTGGCAAGCCCATCGTGGTTAGTTGGCCAATTTTATGTTTCTCATTGCTTAACCTTATCTGTTTTGTATCCGATTAAAACATTTGCAACATGCCAAAAGCCATTTTATGTCGAATGGTCGAGGCATCAATGCATTAACAGTCGCCACGAATGGGTTAAGAATTAAGATATCATCGCACATGCCCATGTACAAATATGACGTAAGAATACTCGTGCCTCGCATCGTCAATATATACTTTACATTGCTGATAAATAAGCTACACCCAGGTTCTGATCAATTATCACCAGTAAAACGCCTTTTTGGGCGATGACCGAGCGGGCGCGCACTGGTAAAGCTAAAACAGGTTTGAAATATGAAACGGTACGAGAGCACATGTGGTAGTAGCACACAGTCCTTTTAGTCCTTTTAGTCCCCCATACAAATTTCCAAGCCTCCGTGCATGCCAACATACAAATTAAGTTTGATTAAATTGTACATGATCTTCTTTCACGAATCCACTAAAAGGGAGTACGTCCTGAGCGCTGCATGCTTCAGCGTATAAATTAATGCTTAGAATAATACAACCATTTTGTATCAAGAATCATTTTTGCAAGTGTTTTTGTTCATTTCGACGTTCGCGTGTGCCAACTGCCACGCGATGTGGTACCACCTCTAACAGAACGCACCATACCAAAAACAAAATTTATTTGATGGACCTATCCCATGATGAAAACCCAATCTCAATCGGAGCAGTGGTTGCAAAGTTATTAGCTTCCGAAAAGCGTCTGTATAGCCGGGTCGGGTCGGGTCGGGCCGGGTCAAATGTAAACTTGTCTAGTAAGTTGACGAGAAACCTCACGGGCGCTTCGCGCCCGCTCGGTAATAAACAAAGGCACACGATAGGCATGCAGAGATCCAGGATTTGGTAGCCATGCGTGTTTTTTATATTTTAGATGCTGGTTTCACCTAAGATTCATTCAGGAAAATAATGAAAATAAATCGTCAAATGTAAATGTCATGCAAATTCTACCTCGTGGTCATTTTTCGGATGCGATATCCACTGATGCTCTGGGTCCGGGAATATGTCAAGTCTTCCACCACAGCTCTGTAATACCGAGCCACCAGTCTGAAATCCTTCTGGAAGCCTGTGCAGCCCAGTATCATGATTTGTGTTAAAATAAACGCAACCGTAAACGTTGCGGGGAAGAAGCGGAAATGTCGGGAGCAAACGGAGAAGTCACAACAGAGGCCAATTTTACAAAGAAGTTAGTAATTACACATGTTTGCGATTACAAACGCAAGAAAATATTGCAAACCTCACAAAAAGACATTTCACAAACATTCACCACCTCTGAATTACCGATTGTAAATACAATTTTAAACACAAATGTTAGCACAGCAGAAACCTTGAAATCAAGAACGTTTGCTAAAACAACGTTTGTATTAAACTTGATGCTAATGACAAATAATTTGATTGTTAACAAATTATTTAACAAATATTTACATTGTGGTTAATTTTTTTATTCAAAATAAAATTAGTTATAGGGAGAATTATCTTTTAATTAACATTTCATCGGAATGCAAACTCTGATCGTACAAATACATCTTGGCAATCAATTAGAGTAAACAGAATTTGGCCATTCACCGGGTGGCGGAGCATAACAACAGAACTACTCTCGAAAGAAAGACCGTTGAATTTCTCGACCATTTTTTTCACCTAACCTAGCCGATTTCCTACGTCGTAAAGGGTGAAGGTTCACTGCACATTGCACAAGACATCGTTGACCGCTGCAATTCTATCGCCATGCGGTTTCTCCGCGCGGAGGCGCCCCTCCCATCATATAGCGAAATCGGTAAGGTGCACTGTGACTGAACTTCAAAGCTGGAGATCTCTGTTCGAATCTCCCGGGAAATAGCTTTTTTGGCAGCTATACCTATGTATAACTAAACCATTACCCTAACAACCTCGACAACGTATCAACCTCACCAAGAAAATAACATGAACTGTGAAACAGCGTCAACTATCAATAGTTTTTGAAATTCAGAACCCCTGACCCACTGGAATTACAAGTTTGTAATTGCAAACATTTCCTCACTTCCGTTAACCTTTGAGAAATGGAACATGTGCAATTGCAAACACTTTTACAAACAATATCTTTGTAAACTAGTTTGTAAATAGTAAATTGAGATTTACTGCCCTGGGGCTTTGTGGAATCCAAACTACAAACATGTGTACAAATTATTTGTAATAACAAAGACATTCTTTGTAATTACACACTTTTTTGATTTGTGAAATTGGCCTCTGTTTGTGATTGGGCAGAGGTACTTCTCATGGTGGTTCAATGTTCAGTATCAATTACTAAAAAATCAACATCACCATTTGCAGCTAGTCACTGCATCTGTAACTCGACTGGGTCATCAACAATTACTGGGGTCACACGCCAGTAAATATAGTGGGTAGCTTCCCCCTCCAAGTTAATTGTTCTGCAATCGTCGAATCACGACACGTTGAATTAGTGAAATCCAATTCGAGGTAGGATTGATTCGATGCGTATGTGTGGTATGTGTGTGTGTGTGTGTGTGTGTGTGTGTGTGTGTGTGTGTGTGTGTGTGTGTGTGGGGGGGGGGGGGGGCGCAACAATGACCCGATCTGAATCAGATAGACAATTGTGACGCGGTAGCCATCAACATTTCTGAAGCTACAATTATGCTGTTGTGTCTATCAGTTTACCACTTTTTCGATCACGCGTGTATTATGAATATGAGCCAATTTTCGCACACTTGTTTTACTAGTAAGCCCGGATAGATACTGTATAGTTACAGCAATGCAACTGCTCTGCACGCCTGCAGGTGAAAAGACACGCTTCTCTGGAGCCGTCAGCGGGCCGGTCACGCACAGCTGTGACGTCTGGCCCGCCCGGAGTCGCTTCCGAGCGTCCGTCACCGCCGCGCATACCGCCCCGTCCGGTGTGCCTTCACACTGGCCAGCACCGTGGGCCTGCAGCCTGAATATCAACACACTCGGACGCATGGACGGCGGCGACGACGCCTCCGAGCCCGTGACAGCGCAATGCGCTGAAATATGTCGACCGGCCTCAGTGCAGACACGTGTCTGCCTCGGCATGGCGCCGGTCCGTTTGGAGGCGGCGCGGTGCCACTGCGGCGCACGCATCAGCAGTGCAGGGGGCATCAGAGTCTGTGGCAGTGCGTCTGTGGCATGCAGGAGGCATCAGAGCGGCCGTCGGTGGCATGCGAGTGCAGCTGATTTCGGCGCTGGCCACCCCGGCCTTGGGTACCGCTCAGTTCCGGCGAAAGTCACGGGAGTACAGGTTTCGGGTTACCGGCGAATTTACGGCCACACGGCCGCAGCGTCTCAGGTACTGCAGAATGCAGATCATGTTGCAAAAGTCTGTCCGTGTGGCTTGTGGTTCCTGTTTGTGCTTGTAGTATACCTGTCGACCAGTTTGATGGTCGCGGTGTTACAATCTCGTTTACCCTGCACGGATGATGTCAAAAGTTTACGACTGTGTTCGCTGCTGGGGACAAAGGTCAGCCGGTGCATACACTTTTCCGGCGCTCATATCTGAGACTCCGACAAGCCGCGTCTGTCCACTATCATTGAATCGTTACCGAACAAGTTCACCATCTGGAATGTTGAGATGCAATCTTCAAGTCCCATTTGCTATACTCTCTCGCTTTGACAATACAAATAGATTAGATTCCTCCGACCTACATGCAGAGGCCATCCTCGATCATTCGATGAATGCAAACCTAGCGCCAATGTTGTAACCCCTCCTTCAGCCGACAATTCCGCAGCATTGCACCTGCGTTGCCTTTGAACTATGACCGCGATCTGGTCGGGGGCGGTCAGCGGCCAGCGGACAAAAGCAGGTGTGTCTTCCGCCGGGAAACGCTGATCGTGCGGAGCGGACAGCACCGTCACCACATACGGGTCGCATCAGTCACAGTGCGGCCAGATGTCGGTCGCGCTGTGACCTGACCGTGAGCTGAGACCAGTCCCCGTCCACGAATCGCAGTCTCCCTTCACCATGACGTCACTCCGGGAGTAGAAATCCCTTTGCCCAGCTCGATCACGTGTTAAAAGCACGAACTTTACTGAAGGATGACGACATAATTTTAGTACATAGAGCACTAACCATCCGTTCCTAAGATTCAGCCATTCTTATTGTTTGGTGAAATGCACCTGATGTGGCGAAAATATTTGTATAAGTAGAAAATTTGAGATGTTAAAGTTAACGCTGCAAATCGAAAGAAAGGATTTATTTTACCATAGGGAAAACAATGCCATAGTTTAAAAAAAGAAGACAATATAATCCCTTTATCTTTTTGCTGCCAGATGCTACCAAACACGCATTGTTTATTCCGTTGCGCTGCGAGGGTACATAGTGTTTCAAACCTCTAAAACCGTGATATTTATGTTATTTGGACTTCGAATAATCAACAGGGAAGAACATTGGGCTGGTATCATTACATATCTACCTCTTGATTTCCTGCCATGCTGCTACTGTCAAATCTGGGACGGTCTTTAAACCTGACATGCGCCAAGTATGTCGATATTACTGAAGATAACTGACGAGAATCGCCGCGCCATAAACGCCTTTGTTTATTTGCTACCATATTGCAAAATATTGATGCCAAATGGTCTGACGTCACCCCAGGAGTCGTTTCTCCCTCGTGGGTAAACCTTATTAGTAAATAAATCTTGAGCTGAGGCATTGCCGGCCACCCTGCAGGGAAGTCTGCCACTAGAGATATGCCTCAGGACATTTTTTCGTCTCACATTTCATCGTTGGTTACAACATTCTTCGTCTGCGCTAGTTTTCTGCTTCCATTTCTCCTCCGGTATCTATATCTTCGTCTCCGCGCAAATCCCCATCTCCGTGCTTCGAAAATTGAAGCCACATAGTGATGGAAGAAACTCATCATTTGATTTGTAGTATAACTTGTATCACTGTTATTATTAACTCAGCAGATGTGTGATTTGTTGGTTGATTTAAGTCGTTTTTTGGCACCATGACCTGCATTGGCTTGGCCACCTCGATCCTGGTCCATGTATGCAGAGTCGAATACTCCTCATCATGGGACTTGCCTGTGTGGCTCTCTCGGCAGCAGAGTGCATGGCTCCGTGACACCGCAAGTAGCTACTCAGTGACTCTCATCTATCTGCTAAGTGACGTTACCATCAGTGACTCGGTGACATCACCAGTGACGGGAGGCAGGGACGGTGCAGCGCGGGCGTACGAGCCGTTGTACTTCCATCGCTTGGCGAGCTGCCGACACGGCGGCACGGCGGCTGAAATCAGATCGTATTGCAAGGCTGGCTGATCCCGGGACACGATCGCAGGGAAATCCGATTCCAGTGGCCTCGGGGGTTGGGGGGGGGGGGGGGGGGGGGAGAGGAGAGACGAGAGGCCGACAGCGGACCATGAGAACGTTGACGCGCAGCAAAGAGTATTATCGATATGACTGCGGCGCAACAGAGGATATAGCATTTAACAATGTAAACATATTACCAAAACTGAAACCTTATCCCTTCTTCATTCCATTTTCCTGCTTCGCTGCTAGTAACATTGAAAAATGATAAATTGTATGATCATTACAGCATAATACCTGACAGATCACGATGACATTGTCACAATGACACAATGGCATTGTCACAATGACACAATTACATTGTTGACCAAAGACGGGTCGCGATGCAGTCGGCTACGTTGCATTAACTTGACCTGCATTGGCTACGATACCGTAATGATTACAAGTCTGTGGTCAGTAGCGGCAAAGAAAGTAAATACATACAACAAAGCAATAAGACCGACCGAATGGGTTGTAAGACCGACCGAATGGGTTGTGTGTTTTAGGGATGCGCGGCACGGGATGCGCTTCTCCACGCTGTGTCGGCGGGTGCTCCTCACCAAACATGTCGCCCGTCGCCTTCTTCCCATGCCGCGCCATGCGTCCGTTCGGCTACACTCCAGCTGCGCTGCTGTTTACTTTTGTCGGATAACGACCACGTCTCAATCTTTTCTCGAATCGCCGCTGGCACCGCTGCCCGTCCCGGGCGGGCCGCGCCGCAGCCTCAACGCACGCCTGATAGTATGCAGCGGCCAGTTCCATTTTAGATAATGGTCGTATCAGCCGATTACGGAGCCGTGATAAATGAAAACACGGCCGCGATTATTCATAATGGAAACGCGAGACGCTGATGTATTGGGCATCCGGCTCCCCGCTGGACCAATTTTGCACGAGGCGGTCTCCGCGCGCCGCTACCGTCCGAGAGGTACTCAGGAGCGGGATGTGCCTGACCAGAGGTCAACGAGGGCTCCGCGCGAGCACGGCATGGCTCGGCCGCGGGCTAGTTTGCCGAGAAGTAATTTTCCGAAGCGAGATCGCTGCTCGAAAGGGGCCGGGCAGAAAATTGGCGATGACACTGCAAATTATGCAGATGGTTGTGGAATGAGCATTTGTAGTCAGTTACGTCCAGTTTTCCACATCAACAGGTTGCCAGTTTGAGAGATGTGTTTGAGGATACACGAGCCGTGAAATTAAGCAAGGAGGTGTGAATAATGGGAGCACGGTGGACTCGATTGTAAACACGGCGCTGATTTAGCTGGTCATGCATGAGCAGGATAAGCATGCATGACGCTCAGTCGGCTGGTGTAATCATGCCAGACCACTCCCGCTGCTGCCACGACAACACGTGTCTTTTGCCAAATCTCCAAGCGCCGTGCCCGCTTTGCAAGCGGGGTAATTGAATATGCAATATGCATGACTGTCCGACGGCCCCGGAGCTCACCAGTCTCAAATTACGTCCGGCGTACTCAGGCTGATGGTGGGACGCGCTGCCCGACTGAAGGGAACAGGACAGCTCTGTAATTGCAGGCGACACGCCGCCAATCACAGCGGCGCATTATAATATTGACACGGGGATTGGCGGATATGCAGTTCGGGCTGGTGACGTCATGTTTTAATATGGTTGCTGCGTCGGGCAGTGAATATGAAGACGATGAAGTCATTTAGAGGACGGCATAAATTATGATACGCATGAGCAGGGAAGGGTATGTGGTAGATGGACCGTAACCAATAACGTTCAACGGCTTGGGGTTGCCATGGCAACAGGATGTCTAGGGAGGGATGGAGATTGTGCCAATATTTACTAAATAAATCATGGTTATTATCACTTCAAAAGCAAAATATATGTCAGTAACAGGACGCAATACAACTAACAGAAGGCAAAACAAATAGTTATTAGTTTTACTTTGCATGCTTTTCTGCATACCATCTAATATATATTTGGCTTTATCGAATTTTCAAGGCAAAATGCTGTGATTCGTATTACATCTAACCGTTGACCAATCCCCTCTCGGGGAGCCATTTTGTCAGCTGCATTTTCGGAAAGCATCCTGTTCCCTCGACATCCAAAGGATCGTTTCTTTCACTTTTCCGCCAGAATACCACGTCTCCGCTGCGACAGCTCCAGACATATCTTGCTCACCATCCACTTCCGACAAGGACGACGAAGAACGTTTCCTCTTAAGATCATCGCTATACTTCTGACGCTTCGCATTCGTGTTGTTGCTCATTACTTAGCAACACAAATGTCTCCTCTTTTCCTCTCCTGGTGACATCTCCGAGGCGCTGCCAGAACCTGCCTGCCAACTGCCCCTCTCCCTGACATCCCTGAGAGCACTCTTCTCCGCATCCCTTCACCCTGGCGACGTATCCCTTGCACGTGCAGGGCCGCGTTCCCAGAACGTCTCGCCAATATATCTTGTCGCCTCGAATGGTCGGCGGTCGAGCTGACAGAACAATCGAGCGCGGCTCGCTGTGCCGCCGCCGACACGGGGCAGCGCAGTGTCACTCGGCGCTCCCATTCCTGGCCGGCTGCGAGCACCGCGCGCCCGCATAGATTACCTGTTGCACCACCTGTGAGGGGGGGGGGGGGGGCGGCCACCCACGATCCCACCAAACAAGCCAGACAGGTGTGCGAACATCAGCGGAGGACGGAGGGGGGTAGAGGGAGATTTCAAGCGGAATGGTGTGTAAGAGCGACGTGGAGATGTTGGGTGGCGGTTGATGATGTCTGGGTATGGTGGCTTGGTTTAAGGTAGGCGCTTTTTATAGCTCACTTAGTTCATATGGATACCATCTACGGATGACTCAATAGGTTTTGTTGGGATGCTTGGGAGGCCTTCGTGAACTTCGGAAGTATCCATAACGCGTAAATCACTTGCGGGACGACGACGCTTCGAAATTCCTCTCAAAGACAATGCAAATAGCTTAAATATCTTTCAAAGACAATGCAGATGCAGCTCTAATATGCATGGAAAGCAGACCGTGTGCATTTTTACAGCGATGGTAAGAGCATATCGACGTCAATCTGCTGGCTCATAACACACCGATCTTACTGTTTCAATGATTATTTATCGTCGTAACAAAGGGAGCAAATATCGAAATTGGAATGCAAGCTCGCATCATGTTGCCATAAATGACAATGCTTTGTAGCCGAGATCTCCAGCGAATCTGACATAAAGCAAAAACGTATCATTTATGATGCACGTACGCTGACTACTAAACATCACTGATGCATTTGGTTCACAAGTCATACATAGCACGAAACGCGACTGTTGCTGACACTATGAACAGCGATGTCGGCTGTATTGATCTCACTATGAACAGCGATGTCGGCTGTATTGATCTCACTATGAACAGCGATGTCGGCTGTATTGATCTCACTATGAACAGCGATGTCGGCTGTATTGATCTCACTATGAACAGCCACTATGAACAGCGATGTCGGCTGTATTGATCTCACTATGAACAGCGATGTCGGCTGTATTGATCTCACTATGAACAGCCACTATGAACAGCGATGTCGGCTGTATTGATCTCACTATGAACAGCGATGTCGACTGTATTGTTCTCACTATGAACAGCGATGTCGGCTGTATTGATCTCACTATGAACAGCGATGTCGGCTGTATTGATCTCACTATGAACAGCGATGTCGACTGTATTGTTCTCACTATGAACAGCGATGTCGGCTGTATTGATCTCACTATGAACAGCGATGTCGGCTGTATTGATCTCACTATGAACAGCGATGTCGGCTGTATTGATCTCACTATGAACAGCGATGTCGGCTGTATTGATCTTACTATGAACAGCGATGTCGGCTGTATTGATCTCACTATGAACAGCGATGTCGGCTGTATTGATCTCACTATGAACAGCGATGTCGACTGTATTGTTCTCACTATGAACAGCGATGTCGGCTGTATTGATATCACTATGAACAGCGATGTCGGCTGTATTGATCTCACTATGAACAGCGATGTCGGCTGTATTGATCTCACTATGAACAGCGATGTCGGCTGTATTGATCTCACTATGAACAGCGATGTCGGCTGTATTGATCTCACTATGAACAGCGATGTCGGCTGTATTGATCTCACTATGAACAGCGATGTCGACTGTATTGTTCTCACTATGAACAGCGATGTCGGCTGTATTGATCTCACTATGAACAGCGATGTCGGCTGTATTGATCTCACTATGAACAGCGATGTCGGCTGTATTGATCTCACTATGAACAGCGATGTCGGCTGTATTAATCTCACTATGAACAGCGATGTCGGCTGTATTGATCTCACTATGAACAGCGATGTCGGCTGTATTGATCTCACTATGAACAGCGATGTCGGCTGTATTGATCTCACTATGAACAGCGATGTCGGCTGTATTGATCTCACTATGAACAGCGATGTCGGCTGTATTAATCTCACTATGAACAGCGATGTCGGCTGTATTGATCTCACTATGAACAGCGATGTCGGCTGTATTGATCTCACTATGAACAGCGATGTCGGCTGTATTGATCTCACTATGAACAGCGATGTCGGCTGTATTGATCTCACTATGAACAGCGATATCGGCTGTATTGATCTCACTATGAACAGCGATGTCGGCTGTATTGATCTCACTATGAACAGCGATGTCAGCTGTATTGATCTCACTATGAACAGCGATATCGGCTGTATTGATCTCACTATGAACAGCGATGTCGGCTGTATTGATCTCACTATGAACAGCGATGTCGGCTGTATTTATCTCACTATGAACAGCGATGTCGGCTGTATTTATCTCACTATGAACAGCGATGTCGGCTGTATTGATCTCACTATGCACACAAAATAGAATACTGGTTACAAGAGGAACTTAGAAAATGAACAGCAAGCATTTACGCTTTACAACATATCCAACGATATGTGAGTTATTCTCATTATTGGATACATATATAAGGTATATGCATAAGCACGTATCGACATGAGACAATGCATGATCTGTTTGGGCGGTCAAGCATCCGTTATGTTCCAGAAGGTTCTCTGGCGTGGTTCCGTGTGCCGCTCTGATCCAGTTCGATGAGACATCCGTAATGGTCCGGCGGAGTGGCTTCCTCCGGCATGTGTAAGAGTGGCTTCCTCCGGCATGTGTAAGAGTGGCTTCCTCCGGCATGTGTAAGAGTGGCTTCCTCCGGCATGTGTAAGAGTGGCTTCCTCCGGCATGTGTAAGAGTGGCTTCCTCCGGCATGTGTAAGAGTGGCTTCCTCCGGCATGTGTAAGAGTGGCTTCCTCCGGCATGTGTAAGAGTGGCTTCCTCCGGCATGTGTAAGAGTGGCTTCCTCCGGCATGTGTAAGAGTGGCTTCCTCCGGCATGTGTAAGAGTGGCTTCCTCCGGCATGTGTAAGAGTGGCTTCCTCCGGCATGTGTAAGAGTGGCTTCCTCCGGCATGTGCAAAAGTGGCTTCCTCCGGCATGTGCAAGAGTGGCTTCCTCCGGCATGTGTAAGAGTGGCTTCCTCCGGCATGTGTAAGAGCTGGCGCTGTTGGATGGGGCATTCACCGTGGTCTAGTTTGTTTTAGTGTATACTTACTAAAACATATCCACGCTGGATTAGTCCAGCGTGGACTGGTGTTCAGTGCGGTCCGGCGTTATTCGGCGCAGTCCTGTATCTTCAGCAGTGGTCTGCTGATATCTTTATTCTGGTGTGACCCGATGCAGTCCGGTATGATCTGGTAAGACCTGGTTTGTTCCGGTCTGACCCGACGTGTTCCGGTGTGATATGATAAAATACACTTTGACCTGGAAAGTTCCGGTGTAGTTGGGAGTAGTCCGATGGTGTTCCAGTGTCCTCTGGTTTGGTCTGGTTTGGTCTGGTTTGGTCTGGTTTGGTCTGGTTTGGTCTGGTTTGGTCTGGTTTGGTCTGATTTGGTCCGGTTTGGTCTGGTTTGGTTTGGTTTGGTCTGGTTTGGTCTGGTTTGGTCTGATTTGGTCCGGTTTGGTCTGATTTGGTCCGGTTTGGTCTGGTTTGGTCTGGTTTGGTCTGGTTTGGTCTGATTTGGTCTGGTTTGGTCTGGTTTGGTCCGGTTTGGTCTGATTTGGTCTGGTTTGGTCTGGTTTGGTCTGGTTTGGTCTGATTTGGTCCGGTTTGGTCTGGTTTGGTCTGGTTTGGTCTGGTTTGGTCTGGTTTGGTCTGATTTGGTCCGGTTTGGTCTGATTTGGTCTGGTTTGGTCTGGTTTGGTCTGATTTGGTCCGGTTTGGTCTGATTTGGTCTGGTTTGGTCTGGTTTGGTCTGGTTTGGTCTGATTTGGTCCGGTTTGGTCTGGTTTGGTCTGGTTTGGTCTGGTTTGGTCTGGTTTGGTCTGATTTGGTCCGGTTTGGTCTGATTTGGTCTGGTTTGGTCTGGTTTGGTCTGATTTGGTCCGGTTTGGTCTGGTTTGGTCTGGTTTGGTCTGGTTTGGTCTGGTTTGGTCTGGTTTGGTCTGGTTTGGTCTGGTTTGGTCTGGTTTGGTCTGGTTTGGTCTGGTGTTACTGTTGCGGCGGTGCGACAGTCAGGAGCCGCCGACCGGCCGGTGCTGACATCTGTCGGACGGTCGACGAAACAGGGGAGGTGCGAGGCAGCCCGAATCCAAGCCGATCGTGAGCATCACGGCTAGTATGAAGATGAAATATTGCAATTGAATGATATCACATTGTGGATGTGAGTCAAAATGACTTAAGATGCAAGTCCCAACTTTGCAAATTCATGCCCACTATTTTATTTGTTCGGCGTAATTTATAAGTCACTGCTTTGAACAGTATGAGTAGAAGGTACCCAAAATGATAATGAAATATACCTCTCACAATTTTTTTTTAATTCTCGCCGTGACGAGATTCAAAATTATTCTACGAGTCAACCACCACCCATAAAACAACGTGCTATACAAACAATGTGTTACACAATGTGTTATACAGTGTGCACGTAAAGTAATGGGGGGTTTCAGAATCTTGTATTACGTATCATGTATCTACGTACCTACGTAACTTGCAACACTGCATACACATTTCATTCGTAGGATGAATAAGAGACCAGTTCATCAGGTTTATGTATTTATGTATTATATATTATGTATTGTACACTAAGGTTCAGTTCCATGTCTCTTTCATTTATTGCCCTACAATTTTTGTTTGCACTGACGCAGTGTCCGTCAACCCGGCAGTCACTGGGGTATGTTTTGTAACACGACTCACGGCGGGGGGGGGGGGGGTGTAGCCCCATGGTTATCTTCAGAACCAATGATCGGAGCGAGACGCGCAAGGCGACACCCGACGACACTCGTTCAATGAGATGGACTTAACGCACACTTAAAAAATACAATTAAGGTCACATGTCAGGTCACGGCCAAGTCAAAGGTCAAAATCGAGGTATTTGAGTTTATGGACCATACTTCTCATACTCATAACTCATACTCATACTACTTGCCATCCAAAGCCTTCGATTGCGACCATGATCACCCAAAGTGCTCTCAAAGGTATGATACACATCCCACATGAGCTAAACTGAGATTGTTGGAAAAATTCAGGGTCAAGATCAGGTCACAAAAGGTCACTATACACAAACTATCTACGCAAGTCATGCAGCACATGTTTTATGGATGCTTTTACGCGTAAAATTCGATGGTGAGTCATTGTACCACCTGACTTCATTTACGTGAAGTTAGTGTCAAGTTCAGGTCAAGTTCAGGTCACTGAAAGTCAAAATTTAAAATTGATAAATCTAAATGAAAAGGGCATGTTTCTATATCAGTTTTGTCTCCGAAATACAGTGCTGGCATTTATTTGTCTGTATCTTGTTAACAAAGACCAAAACGCAATTTCAAAATATGACGTCATGATTTACCCATACTTTATATGCCATAAGTCAGTCAAAAATGATATAATTTTGAAATTTGGTATGGTAGTTGCCCATATGTGGCTCTCTGACATATATTCCGTTTTTTTTTATAGGCGCCTTACTGGTCTTTATCATTATAGGGTCTTGATCTTTATACAGGTTACTGGTCTTTATCATTATAGGGCCTTGATCTTTATACAGGTTACTGGTCTTTATCATTATAGGGCCTTGATCTTTATACAGGTTACTGGGCTTTATCATTAGAGGGCCTTGTTCTTTATACAGGTTGCTTCTGATAGCATGAAATCCAATGTTCCTATCCGAGCTTTGGGCTAGAGCGGGTCATATGACCAATGCAGTTGGTACTCGGTACAACCATAAACCCCAATTGTCATCATCTGGATCACTGAGTGATCATCATGTATTAGTGACACTCATGGAATTGGCTGACTGACCTTGGTGGCATAGTGGGGGAAGAAATATATATTTAGAGCACTAATTACTGCAGTATTCACTGACAGAGTACACTACAATTAGATTCACGACTGTGGCCTTGGTTTCAATGCATTGCTCTAAAATTATATGCACGACTGTGGCCTTGGTTTCAATGCATTTCAATGCATTTTAATGCTCAAATTTTCAACCATAGTGCCAGGGGCCAAGATCAGTTGATGGCATAGTGGGAGATAAATCTAAATTTAGAATACTCTAAAATTAAATTCATGACTGTGGCCTTGGCTTCAATGCTCCAATTAAAGAACAGCCGGTAGCGTGTATTTTTTCAAGTCTGGCTTATGGGTGGTAAGCCACCTGGGTGGCTCCCAAGACACCGCCAGGTACTGGATTCCCCGGGCAACGCCGGGTACCTCAGCTAGTAAAATATATGCGCTACTGCCACGGTGAAACTCAGAACCTATCAGAGATAGCGACTCGGGACCTTCACCAATCGACGCACGCCGGTTGGAAACGGTGTTGTTTCGCCTTTCATACCGATTGGGCTCAAAGAAGGCCCACCAGGGCCAAAAGAAGGGTCAGCAACGCAAAAACGCTGGCATAAGCCGCCGCACAATAGGTCCGACCGACTTGAGTGACATCTTGCGGTAGGATTTCTAAGCTTTCACGCGGCACCTCACATTGCAACACATTGCAATCTGTTTCAAACAAACTAAGATGGACTCAATGAACGGAGGCAAATGCATCTGCTGCGTTGGAATGTGGAGCTTTTGACAGTCGCGGAGGTCAAGCCCCTGGGTCCTGGTGGTCAGGTCTGCTGGCGTCACTCGCCAGTTTAGGCACGGATCAGGATTGCCATGACTTTATCGACAATATACGGTCATGTTACTGAGGGGCTTACCGCCGAAATCCTGCCTACTAAGTAGGCAATACACGGCCCTATCGCCATTCGGGTTGACAGCCGTTCTAGGAATCATATCACCGCTCCTAAGGCCAAACATCTTGCCGAGTTAAATCAATCGCATTAAATATGATTGATGTCCCCCGAATCGAACATTTAGTGCCAAAATAGTTTTATCGTTGCGTGTTTCCATGCGATTGCCATCGCAGTTGGTGCGGAGTGCAGGACACATTTTTCTCAGAAGCGATCCGACATGCGACAGATGTGGCGAGCTCCCGCCGCTCCCAGATGCCTCATGGAGCCTAAACAAATACGCAGAAACCGATTAAGACACACATCCGACATGCGACAGATGTGGCGAGCTCCCGCCGCTCCCAGATGCCTCATGGAGCCTAAACAAATACGCAGAAACCGATTCAGGGTAATCAATGTGAAAAATGACACTTTTGGTTTCGATGATGTACATCTTGAAATAGGAGATTCGTGTATCAATTAGTATTGACATATGTCAAACTGATACAACCTTTCGTGTGTGAGGTGTATCCTTCCCAGGGACTCGAAATTATCATTGGAAACACATTTTTGCTTTTACAGGAGACCACAGGGCCTCCTCTAACATGTTAACGGGGGGGGGCATCCCCCCCACCCCACCCAGTGAAGCCACTGGCCCCCCAGTCGAGCTGAAATTGGGTCACTGGGGGGGGGGGGGGGGGGGGGGGAGGGAGGGACAGCCCCCAGTCGAGCTGAAATCCCAGTCCCAGTCGAGCTGAAATCGGGTCACGGGGGGGGGGGGCAGGTAATTGTCATCGTGTCTGTATAAAAACGACATACTCGAATCGGCGAAAGAAAAAACCTTCAATTGACGCAGATCTAAAGGAAAAGAACGGTTAACTAAGTGAATAAGACTCGATGGTAATTTGATAAGAATATCACTTCAGTTTTAGTGCGGAAAAGTACCTATTCTGACTGGTGTTCTGGCAATTTCACGATCTCATCCCATCTCCTGACAGTTACGCGGCATGTTTGGTAGGGGCACCGGGCAGTGATTTGTGATACTGGACTGATATCTGGCATTTTTCGCCATTCGGTTCGACCATTGGCGGCGGATTGTAGTTTCAGGGGGAGCAATCTCCTAGGCATCAGGGCCTTTTTGAGACTGGGCCCTTCCTGTGGTCAGCCGGTCAGAGGCCTAATGAAGCCATCGGCGGGTCTTGATAAGGTATTTCAACTGGTCAGAAAGAGGCCTCGATCAGGCTTTTACAGTGCCGTGGGTCCTATGCCCTCAGTGACCGGTCATATGTCCTTGGCCGGTCTGAGAAGTCATTTTACAGACCTACCTGAGAGCTTGGTCAAAGTGGTCCAAGACGGGTCAGAAGAGAACTCGACCGACCTAAGAAGGCCCTCGACTTGTGTAAGAGGTAATTTTATAGGCAGCCTGAGAGTTGCATAGGCCGGTTTGAGAGGCCTTGGGCCAGTACAGGAGGGCCTTAGCTATAGTCTGAGAGCGTGCGGCTGACCCGAGACGGTATTTTCCTAATCTGAGAGCGCCTTATGTCGGTCTGAGAGATCCCTTGGTCGAGGGCCCTCGGGTCGGTCTGAGAAAGCTTCTGTCGGACCTGAGAGGGTCCTAGGCTTACTCTTACAGAAGTCATTTCACCCCGATTCGGTTCGAGTAATTGGAAAGTTACTCCAAACATGGGAGTCAAAATTTGGGGTTCAAACGACTCTCCATTAAATACACTGCAAATACTCTAAATACACTGCAAATGAGAATTAGTTTACACCACAGGCGTGTTTATATTCCCAAACTGGAAATCGGACAACTGGAGAGTGTAATTTTGTATCCTTGTAATAATGTTTTATCCTTTGCAATGCAAGTAAATAATGCATGTCTGAAATTAAAAAGAGGAAGCGAGAAAGAAAGAGAGAACGTGAACAAGAAAAGAGAAGAAATATGGAAATACGGAAAAAGAACATGCTTAGCAGGCTGACACATAGCAATGACTTTTTGCCAATAGCATCTGATTTTGTCCTTTTTCTTTTTCATAGAAGACATTACGAAAGTGACGTATTTCGCGAAAACTCCGTCGTAAATCCTCTCTGGGTGGCAATTGAGAACATCAGAATGCCCGTCACACACCACGCATGCAAATCACACTTCATTTATGCACATCTGCTCTGATGCACTCTCGGACACCCTTCATGCAGGACGCATCATGCCGACCTATCCCTCTGCAACATCCTGACCATATCGCAGCGGGAGGGACCTGAAGTCCTGCGCATGACTCGGTCTTCTCCGTCCTGACGGCCGTGACTGTCACCTGTGGCGGCATATCATTCCAAAACAGACGGCGTGTCGAGCCACAGCGTGATATCACGCCGCCGCTCCAGAATGCACTCCCATAACCGGCCAATATACATTCACAGTCGGCTTACACCGATAACACGCGTCCTGATTTGGAAAAGAGACGTCTGCTGCGCCAGGATTACCCTTTTGGCGACTTCCAATTGCCATCTGCATTCAGTTACACTCCACTGGAGCTGTGCCCTGTACACGGTACATGCATCATTTGTTCGTGTTGGGGCTCTTGCAGTTTATCAATGTCGTATATCGAATTCCCTAGTCAGTACCGTGAGCTTTTGAGCGTAACGGCTATTTATACTGATCTTCGAATGCAGCCGTGAACACTGCAATGTCCCTATGATCAATTGATCCATGATCATCGCGGCCTGGGCATGTCGTGGTTATCGAGAGCTAGCCCTTTGAGTAACGGACCCGTGTGGACACTAACACATATCACCCGTACCAGTGTGAACACTAACACATCACCCGGACCAGTGTGAACACTAACACATATCACCCGGACCAGTGTGGACACTAACACATATCACCCGGACCAGTGTGGACACTAACACATATCACCCGGACCAGTGTGGACAGTAACACATATCACTCGGACCAGTGTGGACACTAACACATATCACCCGGACCAGTGTGGACACTAACACATATCACCCGGACCAGTGTGGACACTAACACATATCACCCGGACCAGTGTGGACAGTAACACATATCACCCGGACCAGTGTGAACAGTAACACATATCACCCGGACCAGTGTGGACACTAACACATATCACCCGGACCGGTGTGAACAGTAACACATATCATCCGGACCCGTGTGGACACAAACACATATCACCCGTACCAGTGTGGACAGTAACACATATCACCCGGACCAGTGTGGACACTAACACATATCACCCGGACCAGTGTGAACAGTAACACATATCACCCGGACCGGTGGGGACACTAACACATATCACCCGGACCAGTGTGGACAGTAACACATATCACCCGGACCAGTGTGAACACTAACACATATCACCCGGACCAGTGTGAACAGTAACACATATCACCCGGACCAGTGTGAACAGTAACACATATCACCCGTACCAGTGTGGACACTAACACATATCACCCGGACCAGTGTGAACAGTGACACATCACCCGGACCAGTGTGAACACTAACACATATCACCCGGACAAGTGTGGACACTAACACATATCACCCGGACCAGTGTGAACAGTGACACATCACCCGGACCGGTGTGAACAGTGACACATATCACCCGGACCGGTGTGGACACTAACACATATCACCCGGGCTGGTGTGAACAATAACACATATCACCCGTACCAGTGTGAACAGTAACACATATCACCCGTACCAGTGTGGACAGTAACTCATATCACCCGGACCGGTGTGAGCAGTAACACATATCACCCGGACCGGTGTGATCAGTAACACAAATCACCCGGACCAGTGTGAACAGTAACACATATACCCGGACCAGTGTGAACAGTAACACATATCACCCGTACCAGTGTGGACAGTAACACATATCACCCGGACCAGTGTGGACATTAACACATATCACCCGGACCAGTGTGAACAGTAACACACATCACCCGGACCGGTGTGAACAGTAATACATATCACCCGGGCCGGTGTGAACAGTAACACATATCACCCGGACCGGTGTGGACACTAACACATATCACCCGGGCCGGTGTGAACAGTAACACATATCACCCGGACCGGTGTGAACAGTAACACATATCACCCGGACCAGTGTGAACAGTAACACATATCACCCGGACCGGTGTGAGCAGTAACACATATCACCCGGACCAGTGTGAACAGTAACACATATCACCCGGACCGGTGGGGACACTAACACATATCACCCGGACCAGTGTGAACAGTAACACATATCACCCGGACCAGTGTGGACAGTAACACATATCACCCGGACCCGTGTGGACACTAACACATATCACCCGGACCGGTGTGAACAGTAACACATCCCCCGGACCAGTGTGGACAGTAACACATATCACCCGGACCCGTGTGGACACTAACACATATCACCCGGACCAGTGTGAACACTAACACATATCACCCGGACCAGTGTGGACACTAACACATATCACCCGGACCAGTGTGGACAGTAACACATATCACCCGGACCGGTGTGAACAGTAACACATATCACCCGGACCAGTGTGGACAGTAACACACATCACCCGGACCAGTGTGGACACTAACACATATCACCCGGACCAGTGTGAACAGTAACACATATCACCCGGACCGGTGTGATCAGTAACACATATCACCCGGACCAGTGTGAACAGTAACACATATCACCCGGACCAGTGTGAACAGTAACACATATCACCCGTACCAGTGTGGACAGTAACACATATCGCCCGGACCAGTGTGGACACTAACACATATCACCCGGACCAGTGTGAACAGTAACACACATCACCCGGACCGGTGTGAATAGTAACACATATCACCCGGACCGGTGTGGGCACTAACACATATCACCCGGGCCGGTGTGAACAGTATTACATATCACCCGGACCGGTGTGAACAGTAACACATATCACCCGGACCGGTGTGAAGAGTAACACATATCACCCGGACCGGTGTGAACAGTAACACATATCACCCGGACCGATGTGAACACTAACACATATCACCCGGACCGGTGTGGACACAACACATATCACCCGGACCAGTGTGAACAGTAACACATATCACCCGGACCGGTGGGGACACTAACACATATCACCCGGACCAGTGTGAACAGTAACACATATCACCCGGACCAGTGTGAACACTAACACATATCACCCGGACCAGTGTGAACAAACACACATCACCCGGACCGGTGTGAACAGTAACACATATCACCCGGACCGGTGTGAACAGTAACACATATCACCCGGACCAGTGTGGACAGTAACACATATCAACCGGACCAGTGTGAACAGTAACACATATCACCCGGACCAGTGTGAACAGTAACACATATCACCCGGACCGGTGTGAACAGTAACACATATCACCCGGACCGGTGTGAACAGTAACACATCACCCGGACCGGTGTGAACAGTAACACATATCACCCGGACCAGTGTGGACATTCACACATATCACCCGGACCCGTGTGGACACTAACACATATCACCCGGACCAGTGTGGACACTAACACATATCACCCGGACCAGTGTGAACAGCAACACATCACCCGGACCAGTGTGGACACTAACACATATCACCCGGACCAGTGTGAACAGTAACACATCACCCGGACCAGTGTGGACACTAACACATATCACCCGGACCGGTGTGAACAGTAACACATATCACCCGGACCCGTGTGGACACTAACACACATCACCCGGACCGGTGTGGACACTAACACATACACCCGGACCGGTGTGAACAGTAACACATTTCACCCGTCAGCCACTCCTTTTTATTTCGCTAAGGCGTACCACACTGGACATCTGTTTGATCAGAGGCCATTCTTATAAAAAAAAATCGAGCCGTGACTCGATTTTTTCTTATAAGAATGGCCTCAGGGCCCTGGACGTATTTTGAGGCGCGTCCCTCCCTATCAAGACAGAACTGTAGACCCTGTTACGGTTCCAGCATGACCTGAGCGAACTTGACGACCACCCCGCAGGAAGTGCCGAAGGCGCGTCTGCCACCCGCGAACACCGTCCTCGATCGAATCAGATCTGACCGCCGCCGACATTGTGCCCGGCCCGTTTCACCAGCCGCCCGACAGCCAAATGGAAATGAGCAATCGACTTTTGTCCCACTCGGGGCCCGGTTCCAAAGAAAACTATTACGCGCTGCGCGGCGTGCGGCCGATAGTCATCTGGGCCACACCAATTTGACTGGCATTGTTCGCTGTCGTGTTTAAACAATCTTATCTGGTGTCGGTATTGATTACCGTGCCATGGATTGGGTAATGTACTGTCCTGGCGGTGCCTGCCATGGGCAGTTTACAGGACAAATAGAGAGCGGTGGCGCGGCGGTGGGCGGCCGCACGCACCACCGCCACCGCCACCGCCGCCGCCCTGCTGCCACCGCCGCCGCCCTGCTGCCACCGCCGCCGCCCTGCTGCCGCTGCTGCTGCTGCTGCTGCTGCTGCTGCTGCTGCTGCTGCTGCTGCTGCTGCTGCTGCTGCTGCTGCCGCTGCTGCCGCTGCTGCTGCCGCTGCTGCTGCCGCTGCTGCTGCCGCTGCTGCTGCTGCCGCTGCTGCTGCTGCTGCTGCTCCTGCTGATTGTGAACAGTGCGCCGGTGATCATGCTACGCACATCGAGCTATCAGCCGCCGATATCATAGCTATGTTATGTTTATTGAAAATCAGCACAAGATACAATTGTATTTATCAGGGACGTGTAGGAACGTCTTGAAAGTGAGGGGGGGGGGGGGGGGGAGGGCAGTGAAACTTCGATCTCGTCTGGAGAGAAACCAAATCTGCCCAAGGCAAAATTTATTTGAAGATTTGGGCTCTGTTCATCTTGAAGAACCTTTTGCTATCTCACATTTTCCTAATCATGCAAAAGAAAAGAGTTCCGCAAAAGATGACCAAAAAGTGAGGGGCCATGGCCTCCTGCCCCCTTGTTCCTACGCGTATGTTATTTACCGCAATTGAACCGAAAATCCAAAAAGGTGCACATCTTAGATTATAGCAACACAAGTAATAATTTCGATGAGGAAAAAACACCCCATCTACCGTCACACAATTTTGGTGAGACCAATAAACCGAAATGGTTCCAAATGCTGCCCTGGGTCACGATCTGGGATATATGCATGGAATCGTGCCTTTCAGCTCTGTAATTTTCCGACAAAGAGCCTATTTACTGTTCATTGGAAATGCCGGAGAGCCAACAAAACCAGTCCATAAATCCAGTCAGTCACTTACACCCCAGAGTAGCCGTCGCAGAATTGGTTCGGCGACGCCGCGCGGTGAGCCAATTTTCGCTGAAACCAAGCCGCCATAAAATACGATCCCCTAAACGTTGTTGTAATTGCAGGTTCGGCGCCGTTGTGTAGATGGCGGAGGCCTCCTTCGCGGCGGAAGGCGACCCGATCTAGGCATGGGCCCAGATCATCTATGCGTCCAAGCTCGTAAACGGCATCGAACGAGCGGTGCTGGCGCGGTTAAATAGATTTACGCCCGGCCCAGGGGTGTCTCCGGTGCGGGACATAATGGGTTGTCGCTGGGTCGGCACGCCACTCGGCACGCCATCCCACCGCTCTGGTTATGCTGACAAAGAGGCCATGTTGCCGCGCTCGCGGCTTCAGCGCGGTGGGGGATGGCAAAGTGGGCTCCGTGTCCAACAGTCGCAGGAACTGCGGAACTGCCGTTGCCTTTGAAATGAAAGTTGCATTGTGCATTCGTGCGCGGAATTGCTGATAGTTCGAATGGTTGTGGCTGGAACACCTGTGCACTGCGACTATTGTAGATATTTCCGGTGAAAAGGGATTCTTAAAGAGGTCAGCTTAGCGCTCCCAGGTTCACCGATGTGCAATGTGCATGTACCGAAGTTGGGCCACCGCAGATGTTTGTGGGAGGATACAAGTCGCAAGTCTGATGCTGACATAAACAAAATCATGATTTCTTGCTTAAACCAAAATAAATCGAGTGTTATTTCTTACTCAAGTCGAACGATAATCAAATGCTTCAATTCCGATATAAACCAGCACAAAGCCATTAACCCTTGGAAGAAATACCCAAGACAAACGTGCAACCAAAACGAGTTTAAAAGATGAAATAGGTTGTACTTCCTGTCACCGATAAGGCCAGTGTGATCTGAGAGCTTTTCTATGGCATAACCCCATGATGTTTCTGATAGTTTTTCTATGACATAACCCCATGATGTTGCTGGCTGATGGGGGTTGGCTACTTTAGACCGGAGTCCTGCAATCGCACAGCGTTGTGGCGAAGAATCTGCCACTGCTATAGTAATGGCGACCTTAATCAGGAGCGTCACCCGTATCTCAAATCGCAACCCGTTCGCTGAGATGGACACACCATTCAACAGTCGATGATAGAAATACTTACAGCATGCGTAAGTTCTACAAAGAAAGCAAGAAGTCCAATATTCCTGCTCAGCAAACTGGCCAAAATTTCGCGCAGGAATTACTTTAGTGCAAACCAAGCTAGATATCATTGGGTCTTCAACCTGCTCTTCGTGAAGGGCAGGTCTAAACGCTTATGCTTTCTTTTCTCACGTTCAAATGATGTGCACATTATTTCACTTCATTTCACTTCCATGGAAGTGACATGAAGTCACAAACTGGCAATGAAAGTTACTCTCAGAGACCTATAGATTTTCCGACCAGTGGGTGGTCTATCTACGGCCTAATTATTTTGATGTAATTATGACTATTAAAAGCACTTTGAGGCAATTATAAATAGATTGATAGGGTAACTCATTGTTAAAGTCAGAGTTGCTTATTTATCGCAGCGCACATTGCAGAACATATTTCACGTGTTACAAGATACCCCTGAGGGACGTTATATTTCACAACTTGACAGCCACCACTCTTCACCCAGTCTTCTTCCCGCTCAGAGCCTGATCAGGATGTGAAAGGCGAAAGAGCAGGATAATATGACCGCTTGCGAGCGGTCACGAGAAAATTCGGTAAGATAAGTATTATATAAACAGTACAAATCATCTGGTGAACCGGCACATAAGCATTATATCAACAGTGAGAAAAAATCAGCGGGAGTGAACCGACAAGCCGGTTCAAGAGGCCACGGTTACAATAGCGGCTGACTACATATCCGACGCGAGCCATCTGGCGCACACCGTTTATCGACGTCACGTGACACGCGAGGTTTCTAGACACGACTGCCATCCTGCCAGCTGCCTCCTCCTGATGTCGGGATAGTGTGGCTTCATCTCACGCAGAGGCCGAGATCATGTGACGTCATGTGACGTTTATCGGCGTCACGCGACACGCGGGGTTTCTAGACACGACTGCCACCCTGCCAGCTGCCTCCTGATGTCGGGATGGTGTGGCTTCATCTCACGCAGAGGCCGAGATCATGTGACGTCATGTGACGTTTATCGGCGTCACGTGACACGCGGGGTTTCTAGACACGACTGCCATCCTGCCAGTTGCCTCCTCCTGATGTCGGGATGGTGTGGCTTCAGTGATATCTCACGCAGAGGCTGAGATCACTGCCGATGAGTGATCGCTTCGCTAGCGAGCATGAAAACGTTGAGCATGAAAACGGCGAGCATGAAAACGGCGAGCATGAAAACGGCGAGCATGTAAACGGTGAGCATGAAAACGGTGAGCAGGAAAACGTTGAGCATGAAAACGGCGAGCATGAAAACGGTTAGTATGAAAACGGCGAGCATGAAAACGGTTAGTATGAAAACGGCGAGCATGAAAACGGTTAGCATGTAAACGGTGAGCATTGAAACGGCGAGCATGAAAACGGTTAACATGTAAACGGTGAGCATGAAATCGTTGAACATTGAACTAATGAGCATGAAATGGTGGGCGTGACATCTAATCACCCTTTGATGCTTAGTCCCAAAGTATAACTTGGAATTCAATATACAATCCTGAAAAGACATCGCCACAAATATTTTGCAGATGTTTTCGAGTTCGGAGACTTCACAAGATTTCTTGGATTCAATTAGCTATCGAAATGCTCTAAAGCATAGATAGATCACTATGTTTTTGCTTGTTTTGAATGAGTCTGCATGCGAAATGTAGCCGACTAAAGTGAAAATCACCAGACCACCCTCTCTTCATGACTCAGCAGTACAAAGTGATAAATGCGACACTGACTGGAGGCTATATTACCGAAAGCGAGTCTCTGTCAAAAAGATGCCGTCACATTTCCTTTCACTCTTGAAATCAGGCACGTAGCCAAGGGGGGGGGGGGGGGGGGGGGGGGGGGGGGGGGGGGGGGAGGGGGGGGGGGGGGGCGGCCGCCAGGGTCAGAGCACTGCAGCGGCCGAGCACTGCAGATGCCCTTTAGGGCCACCAGGGTCCTCTCTGAAAGACCAGAGGGCTTCTTGGACGTTCAAAAGAGCCCTGTGCATGTCAGAGAGGCATCTGGCCAGACCGAAAGGGCCCCTTAGCGGGTCAGAGGGCCCCCTGAACACGTCGAATGGGCTCCTAGCCAGCACAGAGGGCCCCTGGGCAGGTCGAGAGGCCCCTGAGCATGTCGGCAGGGCGACAAAGCGGCCAGCGCAGTCCCTTGCCAGTTCATACAGGCCCCTGAGCAGGTTGGAGCGCCCCTGGACAGACCAGAGGGCACCTGGGAAGTTAAAAGGGCCCTGTGCAGATCGGAGGGACCCCTGACCAGACTGAAAGGCCCCTGGGCGGGTAAGAAGGGCCCCTGAACATGCTGAATTGGCCCTTAGCCAGCACGAAGGGGCCCCAGGGCAGGTCGGAGGGCCTCTTGAGCATGTCGGCAGGGCGACAAAGCAGCCAGCGCAGTTCGATTAGAAGAGTCGCTGGGCAGATCGGAGGGGCTCCTGGGCAAGTCAGAGGAGTCCCTGGCTAGACCGAAAGGTCCCTGTGCCGGTCGGAAGGCCCTTGCACATGCCTGATGAGTTCCTAGCCAGACTGGAGGGGCCCCTGCGCAGGTCGGGGGGGGGGGGCTGAGCATGTCGGCAGGGCGACAAAGCAGCCAGTTCAGTCCCTGGCCGGGTCGGAAGGACCTCTGAACAGGCCGAATGGGCCCTTGACACACAAGAGGGGCTTCTTGGAAGGTCAGAGGAGTCCCTGGTCAGACCGGAAGGGCACAAAGCACGTAGAAGCAAGTAGTACAAAGCAAGTAGATGAAGACTAAATACAAAGAGGACTTACTCCACAAGACAAATATTAAAAGCGGAGCTTTCGTGTATATTGTAACACCCTTCGTCAGGGTGTTACAATATACCCGAAAGCTCCGATAACATTTTCCTGTACAGTGAGCCCTCTTTGTATTGTATATATATCATCCACTCCACAGCATGTCTTTTCGCTTCGCGGATCCCACATGAGTCCCTGAACAGGTCGGAAGGGCGTTGAAAAGGTTGGAGGGGCTCCTAGACAATCTGAAGGGACCTTAAACAGTAAGAATGCAGATGTTCAGGGAATAAAACACAAAATGTTCGCGCCGCTCCGCGGCGCAATTTAACTACCAATTAAATTATATGCTGGTTAGAAGAAAAAATCGGCCCGTTTCTCGGCGCATTTGTGTTATGTTGCTACTTTCCTATATAATTGGACAAAATAGTTCACTTTAACACTTTTTACCGCATTTTTAAACGCACAATATAGCATTTTTAGAGGTCTGCACCATACGCAATGCGACGCATTGATGAGAATGCATATTCAGGCATTGGCGGATCCAGAACGGGTGGTTTGGGTGGGGGAGAATTCCAAAAAGTCTCACACAATTCTGAAAACTCATCGGATTTTGCTTGCTTATGCATTAATAGCTGATTTAAAGCTAACTTTCCTTCGTAAAAGTTGCTTAGATTGTATTCTATATCAGGAAATGTGTCAATTTTGCACCGATTTCAGGCGTTTTTTTTGTGGGGGGGGGGGGGGCAATTGCCCATTTTGCCCAACCGTAGATCCGCCACTGTATCCAGGGCATACAACTCAAAACTTTCGCGCCACTCTGCGGCGCAATTTATTTAAGAGTTCCAGGTGTTGAGCCTAAAACAATATTCAAAGTTGGTATAGCTGATTCCAAATTGGTGTCGCTGGTTCCAAAGTTGATATGGCAGTTTGCTAACTCCAGCTCCTAAAAGTTGGTATGGCCTATACCATACCTGTCATACTACATTTTCCATCCTTGTAACGTGCCTTTTCATCCGTTTTGTTTGCCCTTTCAACGCTTGGGAAGGGGGCCCTTTCAACGCTCGGGAAGGGGCCCTTTCGAGGCGCCCCCCCCTGGACGAAATCCTGGCTACGTGCCTGCTCGAAATGCAGTCCAGTCCAGTGCAGATGGTTGCTGCAGTCTTCGATGTCAATCTCCTTCGAAAACGGAGCTACCGCCTTCTCTGCACAACAGAGCTGTCGTTGGCCCATATTTTTACGAGACGACGCTATTCTGTAACACTGGTTTAGCATTAGCGGGACATCTCTCTACAAAGTCCAGTGGCAGAACTGCAGCATTCCTGCCGCTGTGGATTCCAGCATCAATGGGTGGGTCATCTTGTTGTCCGAAATTTTGCCAGACATACCAGCCTGTTGGCGTCATTATCTCTGAAATGGACGCGTCCAGGACCTGTCATGGCGATGACTGTGGGTTTCGCCATCGGACGGGACTGAACCGGGCCGCGTCAGCAGTTGGTTTTCTTTAGATCGGTGTTCGTTTACATGCCACTTGGATAGCACACCCCACTCTTTCACCCCGAAACTCTTTGAGTCACCTCCGTCTGTTTCTTTTCTTTGTCGCCGCCATCGCTTTTTGTCTTCTAACAAGATCCTCAGCCTTCACGTCCGCGAGATCTAAAATAGTTCGTATCACTGCCGTCGTTGTCTCCGCTCCGGCGCTCTCTCCGCCGCTCCCGCCGTGCGGCTCGACACGCTCTCTCCATTGTGGGCTCCTCTTTGACTGGCGGTGCGGTCTGTCAGCGGTTTGGTGCGCCGCGCCGCGCCTCGCCGCCGCTGCGCCGAATTGGGTGGCATCAGTCGCGCGGCTCCGGCTGCCAATGAGGCGTATCGCACAGAGCGACACCTTTGACCGCGCGCCGCCGCCGCCTCAGATCAGCCGCCGCCGCCGAATCGCCGCGTCATCGACGACATCGGTCCGGATGACGCCGTGTGGCGGCGGTCGGACCGGGCCGACACCGGGAACGGGTGCCCCCCCCCGACCCGTGGGAGCCCGGATGACGCCGTGTGGCGGCGGTCGGACTGGGCCGACACCGGGAACGGGTGCCACCCCGACCCGTGGGAGCCCGGATGACGCCGTGTGGCGGCGGTCGGACCGGGCCGACACCGGGAACGGGTGCTACCCCGACCCGTGGGAACACGCCGCCGATGCCGGCCGCCATTGGGCCAATCAGTGCGAACGGCATCGGTCGACGATTTGTTGCGTTTGTCGCGGTTGTCGGCGGCGGGGTTGGCCCTCGAGTCGCCCTGTCGCCGACCTGTCTCGGCCGCTCGGGACCGCGCTGAGCCCACCTGGCGCCTCGCGACTCGACGCGACTCGACCCGATCGCCCTTTGTTAGCCACGGTCCGGCGATGATCCGGTCCGGTGTCGTCGGCGCATTCTTGCACCGATTGTTCTGCAGTGCCGCGATGGATGTGCGCTCGTTGGACCGTGCCGTGCCGGGCCCCGGGGTCGCCACATATAAGCAGCACTATTGGTGAGCGCGGGGACCACCCGGGCGCCTTGCTTCGTATGCTAATCCGCGCTACAGTGTAATCCCTTCAGCTGATAGGCTGTAAAGCCAGACTGATATTCTAGTCGGACGGCCAGGGAGGACGGTTATCACCGACTAAGGGGACCACTTGACACCATGCGGTATACAGCGCTCTGGTGCTCTGGTGTGAGCAGAGCACTGGTGGTACGCCGTCCAAGCAGGCGACAAGACGCTTCGCCCTGCAGGCTGAACTAGTCAAACCAATGGTACGCCAACGAAGCGGACGTCTCATCTCTCTGCTCTATAAAGACTTGCGCGAAATTTGTGAGCAGCAGGTACATTCACTACCCGACACCGCTACGCACTCTGTTCTAAGCACTACATATATGTAAGCAGTACCGTTCTAAGCAGTAGCGGCTGTGGTTTTATCCCATGGCACATCACATGACTTGCTGTGCATTAGTTGCAACTGTCTACCTCTCGCTAGACCCTCAGTCAAAACCGTCCACCGGACCGAAGTGCGTCATAAACGCCACCGAGTGCTAACACGTAGTGGCGTCGTGAGTCGGGCTCGTGCAGTTGAGCTCCCCGAAGCTTCTACCGCGGCACTGCGCCACGAGTGCCGCCAGCGCAGCCGGCGCTTTTAACAGCCGGCACATCACGCCGAACATTGCGAGCGGCCCTTTATGCGGGGATCCATTTTGTCGGCGACTGATAACACAGGTAGCAGGCCGGTCTGTGCGGGTTTACTGCCCGCCTCGACCTCCCGGGTTCGGCTTAAAGCTGCTGACGCTCTGGCGCTCTGGCGCTCTCGGTGTCAGTTCGGACGTCAGTGAAAGCTCGGCTGGTACCTATAGTGTGTGTTGTGGAGATCAGGCAGCGTGCCGGCTGTCATGTGGGAAGGTGTCATGACAGCTGCGCTGGATGACAGCTGTCAGTGAGATGTCACTGTCAGGGCAGTTCGTGGCTGAGCAGGAGCTCCGAGAGGCACGCGGCGAACGCACGAACATCAACCGGCTGCCTTGATTGTATTGTATTGTATTGTATTGCACAAGATCAGGTCAATCCACAATAAAAGGGCTATTCTCAGACCATCGTCAGTACATTAGTATCACATGCAATTGGTAATCTAAAAATAAACAGCGACTGAAATGTAAACAATGGACATGGACACAATGATGCTGGTTAAAAGATATCAAGCACTCTTTAAAATGTCACGAATGCTGGTTTTGAGGGCACGCAGGGACAGACCGGCCAGTTCATTGCCCACGACATGATTGTTATACAGCTGGACGGCTCGGTACTTAAAGGAACGCTTTCCGTGGTTATTAGTGACGCGATGTAGGTATAGATGATGCGATTGTCTGGACCGGCGACTAGTATGCTCATGATTATATGACAGTGAGGTACGCAGAACTTCAGGTTCTCCTGTCACTAAAATCTTATGCAGAAGACATATGTCATTGAAGTTTAAGAGTTGTTCCGCATTGAACCAATCGAGCTGCAACAAAACGTCAGAGATATGATCAAATTTTTTCCTACCTGATATCACTCTAGCAGCAAAATTTAACACTTTCTGCAACCTTAAGATTGTTGTACGGTTGGCACTAGCATACACTTGCGCGCAATAGCGGACATGAGAGAAAACTAAGGCATCAATAATGAGCGGCAGCACGTCGGCGGGTAACAAATGTTTAGCGTTTAGTAGAGCAACTAGGATACCAGTACAACGATCAATTACATGTTTGATATGAAGGTCCCAAGATAACACTGGATCCATGATGACACCGAGATTTTTAACACTATTAGAACAATGCAGCGAATCATCCATAAATTTCACAGTGGGCGGCTCTGAGATCTGACTTAGCTGGCGTCTGTCCCCGCAAAGCATGAGCTCGGTCTTTCCTGCATTGACCATCATGCCATGCTGGAGAAACCATGTACACATAGTGTCGAGGACAGACTCAAGTGAAGCTTGCATTTCTGTCAGCCTGCTGCGCGGTCCAGTGATGGCGATCTGGGTGTCATCCGCGTATCGCGCCACTGTCACCCGAAAACCGTTGATGTTGGATGGGATATGACAGGTTAGGTCGTTGCTGGCAATGTTGAAAAGTAAAGGGCCAAGGCACGAACCCTGGAAAGTGCCAATCGTAATATTTTGGGGTCCAGATAATGCTTCTCCAGATCTTACACGCTGTGTGTGGCCCTCTAAATAGCTTCTGAACCATCCAGGCGAGATTTGAAGCAATTGAAGCTTAGTGAGAAGAGTGGAATGGTCGACAACATCAAAACAGCGACTTAAATCTATAAGTGTTAAAGGAGTTACTTCAGATCGGTCCATACCATGCAGAATTTCGTCAGTGACAGTTAATAAAGCGGTACTAGTTGAGTGATTGCACATAAAACCATGCTGATCGTTACTAAAAAGGCATTGCTCCCGCAAATAATGCTCAAGCTGCTGATGCACGATTTTCTCCATTATTTTACAAATGGTAGGGACGAGAGTAATAGGTCTGAAGTTAGATGCTGATGACGGATCGTTCCTTTTATACACAGGTATGACTATAGCACTTTTCCAAGCAGAAGGAACAGTTTCGGTTGCGATGCTTTTGTTGATAATACGAAGTAATGAGCGGCCGGTGACTTCAAAGGTGAGTTTGAATACTTTTAAAGGAATGTCTCCTTCCACACTGGAGGATTTGTTGGGCAGTGAGGATAGGATGCGCTGGAGGTGGTCCAGGGTGACGGGCACGATATTCAGGGCGCCAGCATTCACACGCGGTAATCGTACACTGAGCGGCTCGCGGCCCGACTGAGTAAACTGTGTCATGACTTTGTCACGTGTTTCTGTGCCGATGGAGGTAAAATATGTGTTCAAGTCGTCAGGTGTAAGATCAACAGGCTGTGTGGGCGAGCCTCTTTTCGGCGATATGATGGGCTGAAGTTGGCGGTACAGCGTTGAAGGATGTGAGTTAATAATGCGCTGCGAGATTGTGTCACGGCAGTCGTCTCTAATGGCCCGTTTCACTACAGCGTTAAGCTGATTGTACAGATCGGTGTCACCGCTGTTTTTGGCTTCCCTGCGTTGCTGCATCAGGTCCAGTGTGTCGTCACTGACAGGTGGTGGCGATGGATTATACACACGGTACCTGCGGAGGGGTACATGAAGGTCCAGAATGCGGTTCATCTCAGATGAAAAACGTTCCCACTGCCGTTCGCACGAATCGTCCTGCCTGACCACTGTGGTCCAGTCGGTGGCGCGTACGTCAGCGATAAAGTCCACTGGGTTTAACGCACGCCAATTACGACCGGTGCGGTACATGGGCTTGACTCTTGTGCGTGAAATGACAGTGGTGATAACAACACGCCGGTGGTGTGAGGTGTAGTCACACAACTGAACACTGCACTGAGGCTTCACATTACCCCCGCATAATTCACCCGACATGAGCACAACATCCAGCACAGAGCGGATATCGCCGCGGTAGAACGTGGGGTCATGAACTTGGTTATGCAGTCCGTAGTTCTCGAGCTCTAGAAGTCGTCTGTGTGCAGAGGGGTTTGTTTGAGGATCCGAGTTCAGGTCACCGGCCAGAACGAGTTTCTGCGATGAGTGGGCTGCAATGACAGTCTGCAGCTGCGCTTCTATGTCATCATAGTCACTGTTGACCTGTGACGCAGTTGTTGATGGGGGCCGATAGATGCATCCGATGATGGCTGCTCTCTTCTTGTCGACTTTGACTTTCAGCCACAGCGACTCAACATGTGAGGAAGAGCGCGACTGCGGGGCGACAGTCAGTTTGTCGACTTGTAGATTTTCCCGAATGTAGATCGCAACACCTCCACCAGACTTCTTACGGCCGATTTTTCTGTCACTCCGGAATAATCGGTACCCAGGGAGACTAATCAGTCGGTCAGGTGTGCCGGCCTTCAGATTAGTCTCAGTGAAACAGTGGATGTCTGCATCACGCTGGGATAACTCAGCTCTGATGTCGGGGAGCTTCGGGAGGAGAGACTGTACATTCAGGAGCTCCAGGACTATTCGTGGCTGTCCGCTCACAGCACCGGAGCCGCCGGAGCCGGCAGCACCTGGTGCCTTCTGCTGGAGCCGCTTGGTGTCATGTGTCGTCAGTCTGGGAGGTGTCACCAGCGTCGATGGAGGACGGGGAGCTTCACCTCCAGACCCTCTCTGCAGTTCCCATTCAGTTCCCATTGCAGTTCCCATTCTCGAGCACATAGCTGTAAAGCTCATTCAGGTGTGCAGCTCTGCGACAGTATTGCGTGCACCGCCATCTATTTTACCTTGCGAGAGTGACTTCCTTTTGGGAAAATATCTCTTTTAGACAATGAGAATGAAGTTGATTTGGTTCATTCCATTAAGTTGCAAATGTAATTTTATTCAGACGGAGTAAAATTATATATTTTGTATATGATATATTTTGGCTTTGTTGCTAATTATTTGCTTCTGCAATATTATATAACAAGTATTTGCAATAACCACTTACATAATTTTGACTATCATCATCAAATGAAAACATACGAGCATGCATATACAAATCCTTATCTTTTGGAACATAAATAAAATGCATCCATCAATACAACACGGCCTTGACCACAATCACCAGACGCGTGCTAACGACTCACCGTCACTCCGCCTGCGGCCTTGATTCTATGCAAAACATCTAAATAGGCGGTTCTGTCCAAGACGGTTCCTTAGTCGACTTACCAATGCTTGTGTCAAGTGCCGCGCCAAGCTATAGGCGGCAAAAATGGGCGCTGGAAAAACCTCCGGACCTGGCCGGAGACCCCAAAATTTCCCATAGGAAATATACAGTGGTCCCGGACGGTCGGGAAGTCTCCTGCAGCTGATTGAGTGTGATATCATCAAGGCTACTTACAAGCCAAGACTTATCACTTGATATGGGAGACTGTATAGGAAGACTACATCGCATTGGTTTATTTCTTTAAAGGGAATAGTTCACCTTTAACACGCGCCCTGAAGGGGGGGGGGGGCGAAATCCGCCCCTCCCCTTCCAGGGCTTGTAATTATCAGAGGCCCTCCAGGGCGCGTGTTAAACAGCCATTGACTGGGGGGGGGGGGGTTAACGCCCACTGATTAATGTGAGTAATAGCTCAAACACCAATAGAGCTATCAACATGAAACTTAGGATACCTTCTTATAAATCACGTTTACGTTAGTTGTGAAAAATAAAGCAATTTCGTCGAAAAAAAATGAGTTATAGCGAATTTAGTGACGTCACTACACACGAGTTTCACACCAAAATCAGCAAAAATTTAATAGACCGTACAAATGCCATATTTGGAGCCAAATGCAATCTAAAAACGGCAAAAGATAGCAAATGGCAAGGGCTACAACATGGCTGTTTATAATTTTTGAAAATTTAGATTTTCGACACTCCAAAATAAAAACAAAATATTTTTTAAATGCCACAAAATAAATTTTTTCAAAGATATAAAAACCGGGGAAAATGTCAGAGAACGACATATTAGCAACTACCATACCACATTTTTTAATGATATAACCATTTTTGACTGACTTATGGCATATGAAGTATGGGTAACTCATGACGTCATATTTTGAAATTGAGTTTTTGCTTTTATTGACCAGATACAGACAAACCAATACCAGCACTGTATTTCTGAAACAAAACTGATCTAGAAACAAGCCTTTTTAATTTAGATTCATCAATTTCAAATTTTGACCTTCAGTGACCTGAACTTGACACTAACTTCACGTAAATGAAGTTAGGTGGTAAAATGACTATCACTATCAAATTATACGTGGACAATAACCCATACAACATGTGTTGCATGATTTTCGTAGATATTTTGCACATAGTGACCTTTTGTGACCTGACATTCACCTTCAATTTTCCAAACAATCTCACTTTAACTCATGTGGGAGGTTTATCATACCTTTGGGAGCACTTTGGGTGATCATGGTCGTAATCGAAGGCTTTGGATGGAATGTATGGCCCATAAATTCAAATACGTTGATTTTTACATTTTACCTGCATGTGACACCTGACATTTGACCTTACTTTGACATTTTTGCGTATGCTTTAGATTCGTCTCATTGGGAGCTTTCGAATTTGTGCGTCTCGCTGCGATCATTGGTTTGGAAGATAACCAGGGACGTTTCACCCCCCCCCCCCCCCCCCCCCAGTCAATGGCGTTCGGCTGAGACCCCAGTCAATGCCGGGTTAACATGAGGTTTTGAACTGAGATATCAGATTTGTATAGCAGATCGAAAAACGGGTTGTGGTGAAATATTTACCTCGCTACGCTAAGTAATTTCGACACAGGACTAGTGTCGTGGTAGTAGATCTGGGCATGACACAGCTTCTTCTAAAAGGGGCCCTTTTAGAAGACGCTGTTCGGCTGTTTCGTACTCCTATCGGGGCACGCAACTTGAAACTCTTCGACGGATGTCCATCTATCGTCACAAATGCCATATTCGTTTTTTCAGCTAAAAATACCCCGTATAGCCAAATTTCAAGACAACTTTCAAGGTGATTCCCTTTGAAGGATTGCCCCAAATATGAGCTGCTTTCCACGCTGATCTTGTAGTGCTAGCCATACCATTATAAATAATAACGTGCAGTATTACATATGGGTAAGAATTTATGGCCCAATGGCAAGGTGACAATGACAATGGAGCGGATTCCAAAGCGTTTGATTTTGCTTCACAGAATACTAATTAATTTTTTGGACAACGCTTTGTCTCCATGTCAGGAAACAAAAGGTCCATTTGGTCTCCGCCTTTATCCATGCAGTCGGGATGTTTTTCCAGCCCTGATTATGCTCTATACAAATATTTGATATATCTTGTATGTAGTTAACGTATTTGTATTCTCGTCTCTCGAATAAACTAAAATAAAATAGAAGAGCAACATAATATAATATAATATAATATAATATACTATACTATAATATAATATAATATAATATAACATAATATAATATAATATAATATAATATAATATAATATAATATATTATAATATGTACCAATAAAGCAATGAAAACTATTCTAAAAAAATGTTCTGCGTTGTCATGAAGCTGTGCAATGTGCTTAGGTCTGATAATATAATAATCATACTAGCGAACTTAAGCCGTCCCTCACGATATCGCTGTACAACAAATTTGCTCAATTATTTACAGCACACATGACAGGCCTAATTTTAGTTAGTCACGTAAACCAATTATCGTGGAATCTGATGATATAAATTATTCGCACAGTAATACAACACATGAGTCATGCCAGTTAAGCACAATTTGATTCGATGATTCGCTACCTGCAAGTGTTAATCCGTTAGGAAAATTCGTTGCGAACAGTCAGGCTGCTAATCGAGTCGGGACTCTGCAATGCATTCTTTGTGGCCAATAGTAAATTGAATATTGTCTGATGTTTGCCATCTGGTTCTGAGGAGCACATACTCCTGTCAGACTCAGACAGACTCCTGTCCTGGCTCCAGGCAAGGCACAAGCCTGCCAACCAGAACAAAAATGAGAGTTAGTCGCCGAGTCTTTGCTTCGATCACGCTTCACGATGCCACATACCGATCCAGCTGCGTGATGACATCAAGAAGGCTTTCCTGATTTGGTTTATTCATTTGATATAACATTGCATGGAAGATCATTTTATATGACTTTAAAATTTCCAGTCATTAAAATAGTATCTCTCTTTTGCTTAACTTGCCATTTTCATGATGTGGATTGGATTTTACAATTTCCATATTGGTATATGAATTTTGGGCACCTAGACGCTTACATTTACTGCGAATCGAGAACATTTAAGTTGTTAAATAACGTTGTAATACTAATATATTGGATGGCGTATATTGGTAACGTAAGTAAGCATATCGATAACGTAATGTTAAAAACCAGTAACATATTATAAACATTTTGTAACATTAGCCGTTTTCACCAAGGGTTATTGCGCAGCAAATTTTCTGAAAAGTTTCGGAGAAGTTTTGGTATAGAAGTCTTAGTATATTATACATTTCAAGAAATAAATTACTGATTTAGGCGATATTATCACTATTCAATAGTTATGGAAACATGTATTGAGCTCATAACAAGTTTATGATACAAATTTGGCCGTTTTTAAAGAACATATGCGTCTAGAGTCCATTCGTTCCGTTTAGCATACCGTCATACTAGCCGTTTTCACGAGGGATTATTACGCTGAAAAGTTTCCAAAAGATTCTGAAAGTTTTGAAAAACTACACAACTTTTACATGCGATTTTTGGCTAGAAATGTCCCTCATATTTTTTTTTAAATATGTTAGTAAGAATACAATATGTTGACACAATTGCGGTTTGGTGGTAACAAGTATATAAGTATTGATAGAATCTTCCTGAAAAGTTTCAGGAAGATTCTATGAACACTTATCTTGCTTATTACCGCCAAACCGCAATTTTGTTAACATATTTTATTCTTACCAACATATTACAAAATTATGATGGATATTTCTAGCCAAAAAACGCATGTAGAAGTTGTGTAGTATTTTAAAACTTTCAGAATCTTTCTGAAACTTTTCAGCGCAATAATCCTTCGTGAAAACGGATACTAGTTACTAAATCTGGCAGCATCATGGGTCACATGTCTGTCTGCGCATGCGCAGTGATGTGCCAGCATAGATTCGCCGCCGCTTCCGACCCGCGTGCCGCACACACATCGACAAAACCAAGCCGCACAGGCCGGCCGCCAGATAGGGCCGGGTTGGGCGAGTCCATTGCGTCCAATTGCGTCACACGCCGCAGATAGTTTCTGAATCGCTCTGAAGTTTTGACAAGTTTCAGTCGGTGGAGATCACAACTGATCTATCAATGCTTATTACCTAATTACCACTCATTACCACCAAACCGCAATTTTGTCAACATATTATATTCTTACCAACATATTACACAATTCTGAGGGACATTTCAAGCCAAAAATCGCATGTAAAAGTTGTGTAGTTAAAGGGAATGTTTCACCTTTCTGAAAGTTGTAAAATATACGCTGGTTGTAGTAGAAAATATGAAGTAAGTGCTGCTGGAAACGATGGTGATATTTTTCACTCGAAAAATTACTTAACTTTATACAAATTAAGCTTTTAGATTTGGGTGAATGACGTAATTATTGAGCTATAGACCGCCGCTGATTGGCTGACAAAGTGGGATTGGCTGAAAACGTGTCTGGCAGCAACTCAGCGGCTGCACCAGCCTGGAGTCATTTTACAAATGGTAAATTCAATTGCTTAAAAACGGTTAAGCTTTGGGGAAAATGACCTTAGTAATTTAGACATTTCAATACCGGCCCAAGATAATGGCTATCTCAGTTTAAAACGAATACAAAGGTGAAACATTCCCTTTAAGGAATGGATCGTCGAACAAATATACAAAAACTTGTTAAAACTTTTCAGAAACTTTCCAGAATCTTTCAGAACAATAATTCTTCGTGAAAACTGCTAATGTAGTAATGCCACCTTTGATCAATGACAATCTGTGCTATATTGTTTAACATCGCATACATTAGAACCGTGCTTTCCAAACATTTCGAATTTTCGAAAGAAAGTCAAAAGAAAGAAAGTCTGCTAAAAAATCTCAATCGTCATTTTCTTTCCGGCAGCGTACCGGGCGGTCGGTCGCAGCGGCTGCACGTGCCCCAGCTCGTGCACGAGCACTGCCGCCGGGCAGGGAGGCCATTACGAACCACTTGTGCCGCCCGTCGGCCGCGTACTGCCGCACGCGCCGTCTGAGTGCCGTCTGTCGATGCAGGAGGACACTGCCGACTGTTGATGGCCGGCTTACAGGGGAAGGCCACTTTGAGTTGGTGATGGGTGCGCTCGGCTCTGCCGTAAGCCGTCGGGTCAGGTCAGTGAAATCTGCGCTCTGTCGACCGACCGACCGACCGACCGACCGACATGGGGCTATGTCATGTGCCGCGATCTGAGGTAGGGTGATCCGTGCTGTCGACCCTCAGAGCTGAAGACAGGGGTTTTATCACGGTTACGAGGCTGAGTAGAGGATGAGTGTCCGCGTCGATTGATTCACTGTAAGCGAAGCCTTACGACATGGTGTTAAAATTTGAGAAAATGAGGACATGGGCAGTTGCCTGTCTTGGGGTTAAACGTAAAGGTGTCTGCGGTGCTTAGGTTCAACGTCACGCAGTTCAATATGAAGGCCAGAAGAGACTAGACCAGTAATGAAGTATGCTGAACTTGTTTTTATCAATTGACTGCTCGTTTGGGTTAAAGTTTGATCGATGATTCTCTACGGTATTTTTTATATGTATCGGATTTAACATTATTGCTCATTTCCATGGAAATATTTCGAACTATCAATACAAGAAAAGCGCAAATTAGATATAATTTCGTCCTTGAACCGGTGAACCCTGTTGATTTTGAAGTATATTGCATTATATTGGCATAACGTTGTTTATACATGGGTCACGATCTAATATGGGATAATCATAAAGCCTACATTTATTGATTCATGTTTTTGTTTAGGGAAACGCTTTTATCTAAGAAATGACCGAAGACATGACATGAATGACGTTAGAAAGGATTACAACCCTTGCACTAAAAATAAGTGAAGTATCCCAATATGTCAAAATGACGAAATCCTATTTCAGAACTGCTTACGCCACATAATGACGGGGCCACAAGTCACGATCTGTCACGTGACAGGGCCACAAGTCACGATCTGTCACGTGACAGGGCCACAAGTCACGATCTGTCACGTGACAGGGCCCACAAGTCACGATCTGTCACGTGACAGGGCCACAAGTCACGATCTGTCACGTGACAGGGCCACAAGTCACGATCTGTCACGTGACAGGGCCACAAGTCACGATCTGTCACGTGACAGGGCCACAAGTCACGATCTGTCACGTGGACAGGGTCACAAGTCACGATCTGTCACGTGACAGGGCCACAAGTCACGATCTGTCACGTGACAGGGCCACAAGTCACGATCTATCACGTGACAGGGCCACAAGTCACGATATGTCACGTTACAGGGCCACAAGTCACGATCTGTCACGTGAAAGGGCCACAAGTCACGATCTGTCACGTGACAGGGCCACAAGTCACGATCTGTCACGTGACAGGGCCACAAGTCACGATCTGTCACGTGACAGGGCCACAAGTCACGATCTGTCACGTGACAGGGCCACAAGTCACGATCTGTCACGTGACAGGGGCCACAAGTCACGATCTGTCACGTGACAGGGCCACAAGTCACGATCTGGGGCCACAAGTCACGATCTGGGGCCACAAGTCACGATCTGGGGCAACAAGTCACGATCTGGGGCCGCCGCCGCACCGCCCACTCATTGGCTCCTCGAACGATTGTGCACCAGTGGCCGGAGGCTACGGACTATAGATGAGTGCAATCATTGGATAATTTCATCCGGTAAAAGGATCAGTGCCTACTGGGCCTGTTTGAGGTGCATGTTGAGCTCATTCCTATCAGCAGCCGGGCTGTTATTGGTTTGTCAGTTAGAAACTGGGTGCGTTGATAACGGGTGACGACATATTTTGTGTCATTAGCACCTCAATTATACCAACGTGAAAGTAACGTCAACCACGCCACTTTCAAGTTACACATCGAACAATAACACGTTGAGACTGATGGGAAGCAAAGTAACGCAACAAAGTGAAAACTAAATGACCGCATATTTAACGGTGACTTCGTTATCACTAGCTTTGTTCGTCATTTTGCGCATTACCAATTTCATTGTTAAGGGACGAGCAAACCATTTGTTTAACCACATACTGCAAGAACTGTTGTGCATAGAATAACAATCTGTTCACTGACTAATGACATAAGATGTTCTTGTCTAAAAGCCATTTTGAGGTTTGATAAATGTTTCCTTTGTTGTGACAAAGCCAACTCAAAACATTGAACGTTGTTAATAAACGTGCAAACTCCATTAATGACGCTAAAGAGAAATCGCTTTCCCCACTTAATTTCCCGCCTTTATTGCGAGACGTCAGCTCAAACTTTTAGCGAATACTTACCTTCGACGACTAACCTACAGTGATATCAATCCGCCTACGGGTATTCCGATGACAACCCTGTGACATCACCCATCGACTTACACTCTAACAGGTGACCGCACTGGTGCACCAGGCGTATGTGCTGACATTCCATTTACCGGTCCACTGGGTGTTTACCGGTCCACCGGGTGTTTGTTTACCAACTAATCACTGTGAACTAGTCGGATTTTCTGGATCGCCGCCCTGCCGTGCGTCAGTAGTCGGTTCACCCCCGCTCTCCCTGCTCGGTACACCGGCGGTCGTGTTACGCGGCTCTGAGAGCTGAGTGTCTGTAGCGAGTTAGACGGATCGCAGGAGCCGAGGCCCGTCAGTGACCCGAGAGGCCCGCCAGCGACCCGAGCGTCTAGCCATTAGTGGCAGTTCAGGACACAATGGGACGCTTAACCGGCCATCGGGCAGCATCAGGGTAGACTCGTCTCTCGAAGGAGCAGACCGGTGCAGCGGTGGTTCGCTGCCTCTGCCGCTGCCTCTGCCGCTGCCTCTGCCTTTGCGGCTGCCGCTGCCGGTCGTTAGGCGT
>JAXIVJ010006659.1:52500-65522 GCA_036785665.1 Chirona hameri | reverse complement strand
GGCTTGCGGTGAGTCTGTCGGTGGTTTGTTATGGGTCTGGCTTGCGGTGAGTCTGTCGGTGGTTTGCTATGTGTATGGCTTGCGGTGAGTCTGTCGGTGGTTTGTTATGGGTATGGCTTGCGGTGAGTCTGTCGGTGGTTTGTTATGGGTCTGGCTTGCGGTGAGTCTGTCGGTGGTTTGTTATGGGTATGGCTTGCGGTGAGTCTGTCGGTGGTTTGTTATGGGTATGGCTTGCGGTGAGTCTGTCGGTGGTTTGTTATGGGTCTGGCTTGGGGTGAGTCTGTCGGTGGTTTGTTATGGGTCTGGCTTGGGGTGAGTCTGTCGGTGGTTTGTTATGGGTCTGGCTTGGGGTGAGTCTGTCGGTGGTTTGTTATGGGTATGGCTTGCGGTGAGTCTGTCGGTGGTTTGTTATGGGTATGGCTTGGGGTGAGTCTGTCGGTGGTTTGTTATGGGTATGGCTTGCGGTGAGTCTGTCGGTGGTTTGTTATCGGTCTGGCTTGCGGTGAGTCTGTCGGTGGTTTGTTATGGGTATGGCTTGCGGTGAGTCTGTCGGTGGTTTGCTATGGGTCTGGCTTGGGGTGAGTCTGTCGGTGGTTTGTTATGGGTCTGGCTTGCGGTGAGTCTGTCGGTGGTTTGTTATCGGTATGGCTTGGGGTGAGTCTGTCGGTGGTTTGTTATGGGTGAGTCTGTCGTGAGTCGACAGACTCACTTGGGGTGAGTCTGTCGGTGGTTTGTTATGGGTCTGGCTTGGGGTGAGTCTGTCGGTGGTTTGTTATGGGTCTGGCTTGCGGTGAGTCTGTCGGTGGTTTGTTATCGGTATGGCTTGGGGTGAGTCTGTCGGTGGTTTGTTATGGGTGAGTCTGTCGTGAGTCGACAGACTCACTTGGGGTGAGTCTGTCGGTGGTTTGTTATGGGTCTGGCTTGGGGTGAGTCTGTCGGTGGTTTGTTATGGGTCTGGCTTGGGGTGAGTCTGTCGGTGGTTTGTTATGGGTATGGCTTGGGGTGAGTGTCGGTGGTTTGTTATGGGTATGGCTTGCGGTGAGTCTGTCGGTGGTTTGTTATGGGTCTGGCTTGGGGTGAGTGTCGGTGGTTTGTTATCGGTCTGGCTTGGGGTGAGTGTCGGTGGTTTGTTATCGGTCTGGCTTGGGGTGAGTCTGTCGGTGGTTTGCTATGGGTGAGTGTCGTGAGTCGACAGACTCACTTGGGGTGAGTCTGTCGGTGGTTTGTTATGGGTCTGGCTTGCGGTGAGTCTGTCGGTGGTTTGTTATGGGTATGGCTTGCGGTGAGTCTGTCGGTGGTTTGCTATGGGTCTGGCTTGCGGTGAGTCTGTCGGTGGTTTGCTATCGGTCTGGCTTGCGGTGAGTCTGTCGGTGGTTTGTTATGGGTCTGGCTTGGGGTGAGTCTGTCGGTGGTTTGTTATGGGTCTGGCTTGGGGTGAGTCTGTCGGTGGTTTGTTATGGGTCTGGCTTGCGGTGAGTCTGTCGGTGGTTTGTTATGGGTCGGGCTTGCGGTGAGTCTGTCGGTGGTTTGTTATGGGTATGGCTTGGGGTGAGTCTGTCGGTGGTTTGTTATGGGTCGGGCTTGCGGTGAGTCTGTCGGTGGTTTGTTATGGGTCGGGCTTGCGGTGAGTCTGTCGGTGGTTTGTTATGGGTATGGCTTGGGGTGAGTCTGTCGGTGGTTTGTTATGGGTCTGGCTTGGGGTGAGTCTGTCGGTGGTTTGTTATGGGTATGGCTTGCGGTGAGTCTGTCGGTGGTTTGCTATGGGTCTGGCTTGCGGTGAGTCTGTCGGTGGTTTGTTATGGGTATGGCTTGGGGTGAGTCTGTCGGTGGTTTGTTATCGGTCTGGCTTGCGGTGAGTCTGTCGGTGGTTTGTTATCGGTATGGCTTGCGGTGAGTCTGTCGGTGGTTTGTTATGGGTCGGGCTTGCGGTGAGTCTGTCGGTGGTTTGTTATGGGTATGGCTTGGGGTGAGTCTGTCGGTGGTTTGTTATCGGTCTGTCTTGCGGTGAGTCTGTCGGTGGTTTGTTATGTGTATGGCTTGCGGTGAGTCTGTCGGTGGTTTGTTATGGGTCTGGCTTGGGGTGAGTCTGTCGGTGGTTTGTTATCGGTCTGGCTTGCGGTGAGTCTGTCGGTGGTTTGTTATGGGTATGGCTTGCGGTGAGTCTGTCGGTGGTTTGTTATGGGTATGGCTTGGGGTGAGTCTGTCGGTGGTTTGTTATGGGTCTGGCTAGGGGTGAGTCTGTCGGTGGTTTGTTATGGGTCTGGCTTGGGGTGAGTATCGGTGGTTTGTTATGGGTCTGGCTTGGGGTGAGTCTGTCGGTGGTTTGTTATGGGTCTGGCTTGCGGTGAGTCTGTCGGTGGTTTGTTATGGGTCTGGCTTGGGGTGAGTCTGTCGGTGGTTTGTTATGGGTATGGCTTGCGGTGAGTCTGTCGGTGGTTTGTTATGGGTATGGCTTGGGGTGAGTCTGTCGGTGGTTTGTTATGGGTCTGGCTTGCGGTGAGTCTGTCGGTGGTTTGCTATGGGTCTGGCTTGCGGTGAGTCTGTCGGTGGTTTGTTATGGGTCTGGCTTGCGGTGAGTCTGTCGGTGGTTTGCTATGGGTCTGGCTTGCGGTGAGTCTGTCGGTGGTTTGTTATGGGTCTGGCTTGGGGTGAGTCTGTCGGTGGTTTGTTATGGGTATGGCTTGGGGTGAGTCTGTCGGTGGTTTGTTATGGGTATGGCTTGCGGTGAGTCTGTCGGTGGTTTGTTATCGGTCTGGCTTGCGGTGAGTCTGTCGGTGGTTTGTTATGGGTATGGCTTGGGGTGAGTGTCGGTGGTTGTTATCGGTCTGGCTTGCGGTGAGTCTGTCGGTGGTTTGTTATGGGTCTGGCTTGGGGTGAGTCTGTCGGTGGTTTGTTATGGGTATGGCTTGCTTGAGTCTGTCGGTGGTTTGTTATGGGCCTGGCTTGCGGTGAGTCTGTCGGTGGTTTGTTATCGGTCTGGCTTGCGGTGAGTGTCGGTGGTTTGTTATGGGTATGGCTTGGGGTGAGTGTCGGTGGTTGTTATCGGTCTGGCTTGCGGTGAGTCTGTCGGTGGTTTGTTATGGGTCTGGCTTGCGGTGAGTCTGTCGGTGGTTTGTTATGGGTCTGGCTTGGGGTGAGTGTCGGTGGTTTGTTATGGGTCTGGCTTGGGGTGAGTGTCGGTGGTTTGTTATGGGTATGGCTTGGGGTGAGTCTGTCGGTGGTTTGTTATGGGTATGGCTTGCGGTGAGTCTGTCGGTGGTTTGCTATGGGTCTGGCTTGGGGTGAGTCTGTCGGTGGTTTGTTATGGGTATGGCTTGGGGTGAGTCTGTCGGTGGTTTGTTATGGGTATGGCTTGGGGTGAGTCTGTCGGTGGTTTGCTATGGGTGGCATATAGCCGTAGCAGCTGCGTCGCCCTTACACTCCAAACGAATTTGCGTAATAGCTCACAAACCAATAGCGCTATCAACGTGAAACTTTGGGTACCTTCTTCTAAATCAATGTTACGTCATCTGTCAAAAAAGAGCAATTTCTTCGAAAAATTTAGTTATAGCGAATTTAGTGACGTCACTCACGAGTTTTACTAAACAAATCCGCTACATTTTAACTGACCGTACCAATGCCATATATTGAGAAAAATGAAATCCAAAAACATCAAAAGATAGCAAATGGCAAGGGCTACAACATGGCTATCTCAGATTGTTTGAAAATTTTAGTTTTTGACCCCCAAAACTTTTTTTGGGGGGGAATTATCACAATCAAAATTTTCTAAAATATTCAAAAACCGGAGGATATGTCAGAGAACCATATGTAGGCAACTACCATACCAAATTTCAAACTGATATCTCCATTTTTGACTGACTTATGGCATCTCATATGGGTAACTAATGGTAGGCCCGTACCATGAGTTACCCATATGAGACGTCATGAGTACCCATACCATATGGGTAACTCATGACGGTCATATTTTTTATTGCGTGTTTTGTCTTTATTGTCCAGATACAGACAAATAAATGCCAGCACTGTATTTCGGAGACAAAACTTGTCCAGAAACATGCCTTTTTTAGTTAGATTTATCGATTAAAAATTTTGACCTGAACTTGAACAGCGAGTGAGACAGTGACTTGAACTTGACCTGAACTTGACAATAACTTGACGTAAATGAAATCAGGTGGTACAATGACTATCGAATTATACGTTGCAAATAACCTATAAAACATGTGTTGCATGACTTTCGTGGATATTTTGCGCATAGTGACCTTTTGTGACTTGACCTTGACCTTTGCCAACAATCTCACTTTAGCCCATGCGGGATGTGGATCATACCTTTGGCAGCACTTTGGGTGATCATGGTCGTAATCGAAGGCTTTGGATGGAAAGTATGGTCCATAAACTCATACGTCGATTTTGACCTGACTGTGACCTGACATTTGACCTCACTTTGACATTTTTTAGTATGCTTTAGATTCGTCTCATTGAGAGCTTTCGATTGCCGCCTTGCTCGTCTCGCTGCGATTATTGTCTCGGAAGATAAACGGGGGGAGGGGGCGTTTACCCCCCCCCCCCCCCCCTCCCCGTCAATGGTGTTCGTCTGAGTGAGACCCCAGTCAATGCCGGGTTAAAGCTGATGTGTGTGTGTCGAATTGGCTGAATTGCCACTGTGGCTGTGGCGCTGTCAGACTCGAATCGATTAACTCCAACTGGCCGAATATTATGACGGCCTGAAGACTTCGCTTGGAGTCGACGTATACGGCCCAGGCAGAGGATAAACAGAAGCGGCCCGGAAACCTGGTAAATGGTATTCAAACATGAAACGGATCTGTTGGTGATATCCGTCGGAATCTGTATTCAAGTTGCCATCGTCAAATGAAAAGATCAAAACACAAGTATTAGGTTCAAGTATGCAATATGTGATCTGAAGGCGTTGACGAACATTCCCAGCCAAATCGCTATTGGCCTACTGATTCATCCGTGTTTGATCTCGGCTGCCTAGATATTGTTTGCTACACATAAGGTCTCGTGCCTGCGTGCGGTCTCAATATATCGGTCTCGTGCCTGCCTTGTGTAATATTGGGACCACCGTGTTCACTGGCGCCTTCTGGTGTTCATATCGCACTGCGTTTCCTTCTGCCCAGATTATCGCCGTCGGCCTCATTCTGGGGAAGGTAGCGCTGAAATGTATCTGGAATGGTCCGAACGCTGTGGCGCTGAATGTATCTGTGGAATGGTCCGAACGCTGTGGCGCTGAATGTATCTGTGGAATGGTCCGAACGCTGTGGCGCTGAATGTATCTGTGGAATGGTCCGAACGCTGTGGCGCTGAATGTATCTGTGGAATGGTCCGAACGCTGTGGCGCTGAATGTATCTGTGGAATGGTCCGAACGCTGTGGCGCTGAATGTATCTGTGGAATGGTCCGAACGCTGTGGCGCTGAATGTATCTGTGGAATGGTCCGAACGCTGTGGCGCTGAATGTATCTGTGGAATGGTCCGAACGCTGTGGCGCTGTGGCTGGGAGTGTGGCTATTTGACGTACCGTGTTGTCTGTATTGCGCCTAGCCTGACTGCCGTGTCGGCTTACCCCGCCGTCGGGGCGACTGAGAGCGTTCTCTCACTGATGTCGTGTTTCTCCGTCTGTCCGCCAGGTGTCGGGCCAGCTGTCCAACAACGGCGCGCCGATGCGCCCGTTCATGCAGACCTTCGTGCTGGCGCCGCAAACCACCCACAACTACTACGTTTACAACGACATCTTCCGCTACCAGGACGACGTGAGTCGGAGGGCGGGACGGGGGCCAGGGGGGGGGGGTCAGATCAGGGTCGGAGGGGTGTGTTGGTGTCTTCTGTTGGCTGATCTGTTATCAGAATGACGTCAGAGTGCCTGGTGACGACCGAAAACTGTCTCTCCAGGGACACTGACATAGCAATCAGTGCCTGATGGCGACCGAAAACTGTCTCTCTAGGGACACTGACGGGGATAGCAATCAGTGCCTGATGGCGACCGAAAACTGTCTCTCCAGGGACACTGGCAGGGGTAGCAATCAGTGCCTGATGGCGACCGAAACTGTCGCTCCAGGGACACTGGCAGGGGTAGCAATCAGTGCCTGATGGCGACCGAAACTGTCGCTCCAGGGACACTGGCAGGGGTAGCAATCAGTGCCTGATGGCGACCGAAACTGTCGCTCCAGGGACACTGGCAGGGGTAGCAATCAGTGCCTGATGGCGACCGAAAACTGTCTCTCTAGGGACACTGACGGGGATAGCAATCAGTGCCTGATGGCGACCGAAAACTGTCTCTCCAGGGACACTGGCAGGGGTAGCAATCAGTGCCTGATGGCGACCGAAACTGTCTCTCCAGGGACACTGGCAGGGGTAGCAATCAGTGCCTGATGGCGACCGAAAGCTGTCGCTTTGGCGGTGGGAATATTGATGCTATTGTTGTGTAATCAGCCAGTTGGAATCGGCGATGTCTATCATGCTGCCGAGAGTATTGTCTACTTGGTGAGGAAGTTAACTGCCATAGCAGTAACCATGGTGCCAGCCGCTGTCAATTATACCGGGCATCCAGAGGCAACTGGTGGCCCTAAATGACCTTTACTGTCTGATTGTGATCCCTCCAAAACAAACCTGGTCATCATCACACACTGGGGTGTGAGGTTGCCATTGGATCTTCGCAGTCGGCTAGTTGTGTGTAGGTGTGGGTGTGCCGTGCCCTGGCCAATGTCTGCTCTCTGCCCCCTGGCGGCTGTTCTTGTGGGTGTCGCGTGGCCTGACCGGCTGTGGCCGTCTTTCCCAGCTGTTCTCCGACGACGAGGACGCCGGCGACGGAGCCGCCGAGGCCGACGACGAGGCCGAGCCCGAGTCGCCTCCGGTGCCGCCGCCGGCCGCCCCCGCCCCCGCTCCCGTCGTCGCGCCCGCCGCCGCTCCCGCCGCCGCTGCCACCGCTCCGCCGCCCGCCGCCGAACAGCCCGCCACCGCCCCCGCCGTCGCTCCCGCCGCCCCCGCCCCCGCCCCTGCCCCCGCTGCTGCTGCCGCTCCGGCCGGCTACGGTCAGCCTGCTCACATGAACGGCCACGGCGCGCCCGCGGCGGCGGCGGCACCGGCACCCGCCGAGCCGCAGCCGACGCCGCCAGCCTCGCCGCCACCGGCGCCGGCAGCCGAGACGGTGGAGCCGGAGACGGCTCCGGCCCCGGCTCCGGCGGTGGTCAGCCCGCAGCAGCCACGCCAGCCGTCCCCCCAGCCGCCGCGCCAGCCGTCCCCCCAGCCCGGTGAGTGAGGACAGGCACGAGAGGGGGACGGGAGGAGGATGGTGCGATGGCTAAACAGGGGTGAGAGGGGGGAGGAGAGGCAAGGTGACGCACGAGAGGGGGACGGGAGGAGGATGGTGCGATGGCTAAACAGGGGTGAGAGGGGGAGGAGAGGCAAGGTGACATGCACGAGAGGGGGACGGGAGGAGGATGGTGCGATGGCTAAACAGGGGTGAGAGGGGAGGAGAGGCAGGGAGGACAGGCACGAGAGGGGGACGGGAGGAGGATGGTGCGATGGCTAAACAGGGGTGAGAGAGGGGAGGAGAGGCAGGGTGGACAGGCACGCGAGGGGGAGGAGGATGGTGCGATGGCTAAACAGGGGTGAGAGGGGGGAGGAGAGGCAAGGTGACGCACGAGAGGGGGACGGGAGGAGGATGGTGCGATGGCTAAACAGGGGTGAGAGGGGGGAGGAGAGGCAAGGTGACAGGCACGAGAGGGGGACGGGAGGAGGATGGTGCGATGGCTAAACAGGGGTGAGAGGGGAGGAGAGGCAGGGAGGACAGGCACGAGAGGGGGACGGGAGGAGGATGGTGCGATGGCTAAACAGGGGTGAGAGAGGGGAGGAGAGGCAGGGTGGACAGGCACGCGAGGGGGAGGAGGATGGTGCGATGGCTAAACAGGGGTGAGAGGGGGAGGAGAGGCAGGGTGACAGGCACGAGAGGGGGACGGGAGGAGGATGGTGCGATGGCTAAACAGGGGTGAGAGGGGGGAGGAGAGGCAGGGTGACAGGCACGAGAGGGGGACGGGAGGAGGATGGTGCGATGGCTAAACAGGGGTGAGAGGGGGGAGGAGAGGCAGGGTGACAGGCACGAGAGGGGGACGGGAGGAGGATGGTACGATGGCTAAACAGGGGTGAGAGGGGAGGAGAGGCACGAGAGGGGGACGGGAGGAGGATGGTGCGATGGCTAAACAGGGGTGAGAGGGGGGAGGAGAGGCAGGGTGACGGGCACGCGAGGGGGACGGGAGGAGGATGGTGCGATGGCTAAACGGGTGAGAGGGGGGGGGGAGGAGAGGCAGGGTGGACAGGCACGCGAGGGGGAGGAGGATGGTGCGATGGCTAAACAGGGGTGAGAGGGGGGAGGAGAGGCAGGATGGACAGGCACGAGAGGGGGACGGGAGGAGGATGGTGCGATGGCTAAACAGGGGTGAGAGGGGGAGGAGAGACAGGGTGGTGATTCGACGTCTAATTAAGGGGGGGGGGGGGAGGATATGAGCGGCATGCAACATTGGCAGTTGTCGGCAGCATTAAGCTCAAATGGTCATCGGAAGATGCTGATTCGGAGGGGTGTGTTGGTCTGGCCACATTATCATAGCTGCCGTCGCGCCGCCCTCGCAACCCTGAAACACCAGCCAAGATGGTGTTCTCCTGTGTGTGCCGGCTGGTCGGGGGGGGGGGGGGGGGGGGGTCTTTGTAAGATGCTGTGACGGCTAGATCGTAGCCGGTGTTGGGTTTTCAAGGCGGGACAGGACAGTTTGAGTGGTTCCCGTGACGAGGTGGTGGATGTGCGGCTCGGCGGCGGCTACCTCGGTTCTTCGCTGTCGTGGAGACCGTTATCGAGAGACGTATGCAGTCCACTGGACGTGTGATGACATCAGCTTCTGACAGCTGGCTGTGAGTCGGCTCTACGCTGCTGGTGTGGCACCGGCGGCGGCTCGCGGTCCCTCTCCGGTCCAACTCACCCGGTCTCCGTCTGACCCGTGTCTGTCTGTCTGTCTGTTTCAGTCTCCAACGAGCCCAAGACGTACGCCAACCTGTTCAAGGCCTCCTCGGGCCGTCCCGCCGCGCCTCGCGCCGCCGCCCCCGCCCCCGCCGCCGCCAAGGTACGGACGGCTCCGACGACCGGTTATAGCGAGCGGATACGAATCTGTGCGCCTTGTCAGTCAGTTGACCTTAACCGTAGCTGCTCAGGTCAGGTCAGCGATTCAGGTAGTGTAGGTCATTAGTTCAGGTCAGGTCAATACAGGTGAATGTTCTAAATGCGTGTGCGTGTGTGTGTATGTGTGTGGTCTTACCCCTGGTGACGTTTTCCCGCCTGCTAATTATAAGTATGGGGCGCAAATTGACCTGAGGAGTCGGTGCGCCTTAAAACCCCAATACACAAACTAATTCCAAGCATCTGGCGGGTGTGTCTGTTGTTCCATCTCGCCGGATTGTCTTCAGAATTCCAAGCATCTGGCGAGTTTGTCTGTTGTTCCATCGCGCCGGGTTGTCTTCAGTGTCCGCCCGTCCGCCCTCAGGACCAGTCTCCGCCGTCTCGCCCCGCCGCTGCCCGCCCTGCCGCCCCCGCCGCCGCCCCCGCCGCCCGCCCTCAGTCAGCCAGCGCCGGCCGGTCCGAACCGTCGGACTCGACAGCGGCGGCCGGCGGCGGCGGTGGTGGCGGAGACCCCGCCGAGCGGCGCCGGTTCGGCAGCCACCCGGACAATCAGCAGATCTTCGTCGGAAACCTGCCGCAGGACACGAGCAACTCTGAGCTGATCGAACACTTCAGCCCGTTCGGTGAGTGCGGCGCCGTCAGACGGACAGGTAGACGGACAGCCGACACGGCCTCACAGGCAGTCAGATGGACAGCCAGAGTCAGACGAACAGGTAGAGTTAAACGAACAGCCAGAGTCAGACGAACAAGTAGACAGCACACGGCCTCGCAGCCAGAGTTAAACGAACAGCCAGAGTCAGACGAACAGGTAGACGGACAGCGGACACGGCCTCACAGCCAGAGTCAGACGGACAGGTAGACGGACAGCGGACACGGTCTCGCAGCCAGAGTCAGACGGACAGGTAGACGGACAGCGGACACGGCCTCACAGCCAGAGTCAGACGGACAGGTAGACGGACAGCCGACACGGCCTCACAGCCAGAGTCAGACGGACAGGTAGACGGACAGCCGACACGGCCTCGCAGCCAGTCTTGTTATCACTGTGAAGTCGACTGGTGCTGCTATTGCACTCTTGACTCCTGTAATCACTGTATATATCTGTGTCATATGTATGTAGTCACTACCTTGCATACTGATTCCTGTATATAGATATCTCCCGTAGGTATTCTCTGTGTCGCCCAAAGCGTGACTAGTCATCATCATATTATGACATCAAATTCATCCTGCTGGCCGTGTAACAGATGCTCCCCGTAATTATCCAATCTCAGTTCTGATCAACTGATCCGGAGAGTCATCCGTGCCTCAACGGTCTCCCTCCGGTGGTCAGTTCTGATCAACTGATCCGGGGAGTCATCCGTGCCTCAACGGTCTCCCTCCGGTGGTCAGTTCTGATCAACTGATCCGGGGAGTCATCCGTGCCTCAACGGTCTCCCTCCGGTGGTCAGTTCTGATCAACTGATCCGGGGAGTCATCCGTGCCTCAGCGGTCTCCCTCCGGTGGTCAGTTCTGATCAACTGATCCGGGGAGTCATCCGTGCCTCAACGGTCTCCCTCCGGTGGTCAGTTCTGATCAACTGATCCGGGGAGTCATCCGTGCCTCAACGGTCTCCCTCCGGTGGTCAGTTCTGATCAACTGATCCGGGGAGTCATCCGTGCCTCAACGGTCTCCCTCCGGTGGTCAGTTCTGATCAACTGATCCGGGGAGTCATCCGTGCCTCAGCGGTCTCCCTCCGGTGGTCAGTTCTGACCAACTGATCCGGGGAGTCGGTGCCTCAGCGGTCTCCCTCCGGTGGTCAGTTCTGATCAACTGATCCGGGGAGTCATCCGTGCCTCAACGGTCTCCCTCCGGTGGTCAGTTCTGATCAACTGATCCGGGGAGTCATCCGTGCCTCAACGGTCTCCCTCCGGTGGTCAGTTCTGATCAACTGATCCGGGGAGTCGGTGCCTCAGCGGTCTCCCTTCAGTGGTCAGTTCTGACCAACTGATCCGGGGAGTCGGTGCCTCAGCGGTCTCCCTTCAGTGGTCAGTTCTGATCAACTGATCCGGGGAGTCGGTGCCTCAGCGGTCTCCCTTCAGTGGTCAGTTCTGACCAACTGATCCGGGGAGTCGGTGCCTCAGCGGTCTCCCTTCAGTGGTCAGTTCTGACCAACTGATCCGGGGAGTCGGTGCCTCAGCGGTCTCCCTTCAGTGGTCAGTTCTGACCAACTGATCCGGGGAGTCGGTGCCTCAGCGGTCTCCCTCCGGTGGTCATCATCTGTACACTCATGTGGCGCTGTCCTGCCTTTCGCTACGGGTGCCTGTCACGGTTCTGATCAGTGGAGTACACAATCGTATTGTATTCTCCCTTATGATAGCCGTGTCTCCTGTGTGATTGTACCGCTGGTGCCTCGTTCTGTCCCGTACTCTGTAACGTGCCTCGTCCCGTGTCAGTTGTCCTGTGTGTGCCATCATTGCACCCTCTCCCTTCCATGAACGCTTCGTAATCGCAGTAGTCTCACTGTCGTCTCGGTTGATTTCTGGCAACGTTTCCGCGCCTCGGCAGCGGCAGTCTGCCTGGCGCTGTCTTGAGGCAAGTCAAAGTTTGTCACACAATGTCCCCTGAGAAGGATACTGCGCTTCCTGTGCCGATGCCCCGTCTGCAGTGACCTCACCTCTGCTGCCCGCGTCGCCGCACCAGGCAGAAGCGGCGCTGTGTATCCTAACCATCCTCCTTCCCCTGGAGTTCGGCTGCGGCGGAGGCAGCCCCCACCCCTCGGGGCACTGAGCGACTCGCTCGGTTCCCCCCGGGGAAACGACCTGCTTACTCCCAACATACAAATACAAACATACTGACACCTGAAAAAGTCCCACCTGGCTCCGTTTCCTGTCTGACATAGTTTCTGTTTCTGTGATTGTTCGCCAGATTCTTGTTTCTGCTTTCCTCATTTTGATGTTTTCGAAGGTTTCCCCGCACATTCCCAGCGCTAGCTCGCCTTGCGTCACGGACGCCTTTCGAGCTCTTATTTACACTGTTTCTTATTATTTGTTTGTCAGCGATTGTTCTTTTTGATGCTTCTTTTGTCTGCTTTTCTGATGTTTTCCAAAGCCTACGTTTGTAGGTGTTCGTTTGCCACCTAACTGCTTCGTTTCCCGGCTGTGCGTTTATTTGATTGTTATGTGCGCCATATAGCCAAGTAGTTGAGGCGCCTAAGCCCTAATCATCATCATCATCATCATCATCATCATCATCATCATCATCATCATCATCATCATCATCATCATCATCATCATCATCATCATCATCATCATCATCATCATCATCATCATCATCATCATCACCACCACCACCACCACCACCACCACCACCACCACCACCATCACCATCACCATCACCATCACCATCACCATCACCCTCCATGTGTGTCCGTGTATCGTCTGCAGGTGAGGTGGTGGACATCAAGATCCACTCCAGCAAGCCGGCGGCCAAAGGAGTCCAGCCACGCAACTACCCCAACTACGGCTTCATCGTGTTCGACTCGGCCGCCGCCGTCCACCGCGTCCTCCAGGACATGGTCAGTGTATACACATATACCGTATACAAACATGTACACCCCGCCGCCGTCCACCGCGTACTGCAGGACATGGGCAGTGTATACACATATACCGTATACAAACATGTACACCCCGCCGCCGTCCATCGCGTACTGCAGGACATGGTCAGTGTATACACATATACCGTATACAAACATGTACACCCCGCCGCCGTCCATCGCGTACTGCAGGACATGGTCAGTGTATACACGTATACCGTATACAAACATGCACACCCCCGCCGACGTCCACCGCGTCCTCCAGGACATGGACAGTGTAT
>JAXIVJ010006659.1:0-45000 GCA_036785665.1 Chirona hameri | reverse complement strand
GTGACCTGTCACCTGTAACACAGACAGGTGGCCTGTAACCTGTAACAAAGACAGGTGACCTGTCACCTGTAACACAGACAGGTGACCTGTCACCTGTAATACAGACAGGTGACCTGTCACCTGTAACAGACAGGTGACCTGTCAGCTGTAACAAAGACAGGTGACATGTCACCTGTAACAAAGACAGATGACCTGTCACCTGTAACAAAGACAGGTGACCTGTCACCTGTAACAAAGACAGGTGACATGTCACCTGTAATAAAGACAGGTGACCTGTCAGCTGTAACAAAGACAAGTGACCTGTCACCTGTAACAAAGACAGATGCCCTGTAACAAAGACAGGTGACCTGTAACAAAGACAGGTGACATGTCACCTGTAACAAAGACAGATGACATGTCACCTGTAATAAAGACAGGTGACCTGTCAGCTGTAACAAAGACAGGTGACCTGTAACAAAGACAGGTGACCTGTCACCTGTAACAAAGACAGGTGACCTGTCAGCTGTAACAAAGACAGGTGACCTGTCACCTGTAATACAGACAGGTGACCTGTCACCTGTAACAAAGACAGATGACCTGTCACCTGTAACAAAGACAGGTGACCTGTCACCTGTAATACAGACAGGTGACCTGTCACCTGTAACAAAGACAGGTGACCTGTAACAAAGACAGGTGACCTGTCACCTGTAACAAAGACAGGTGACCTGTCAGCTGTAACAAAGACAGGTGACCTGTCACCTGTAATACAGACAGGTGACCTGTAACAAAGACAGATGACCTGTCACCTGTAACAAAGACAGGTGACCTGTCACCTGTAACAAAGACAGGTGACATGTCACCTGTAATAAAGACAGGTGACCTGTCAGCTGTAATACAGACAGGTGACCTGTCACCTGTAACAAAGACAGGTGACCTGTAACAAAGACAGGTGACCTGTAACAAAGACAGGTGGCCTGTAACAAAGACAGGTGACCTGTAACAAAGACAGGTGGCCTGTAACAAAGACAGGTGACCTGTAACAAAGACAGGTGGCCTGTAACAAAGACAGGTGACCTGTAACAAAGACAGGTGACCTGTAACAAAGACAGGTGACCTGTAACAAAGACAGGTGACCTGTAACAAAGACAGGTGACATGTCACCTGTAACACAGACGCGTGACCTGTAACAAAGACAGGTGAGGTGGGCCCGATAAGGCACCACGGTGCTGCAGCGCCGCGGATGCCCCGGGCCGCGATACGCCCGCTCTCCAATGGTGGCGGTATCTTCAGCAGCCATCAGTGATACGAGGCAGCGTGTTTGTTTACACAGATCTGTAGCAGGAGCGACGCGGTAAGACTGGCGATATACGGCGTGTCAGGAGGGCGTACACTGCGGTCCGCCGGGTCGGACGAGCTCGGTCCCTGCAGTCCCTACTGGCTCAGGAGGGCGTACACTGCGGTCCGCCGGGTGGAGCGCCATTTTTGCGGTGAGTACCTACCTACTAGAGCTGCCACTTTTCAGGCCTGTGACTACCCGCGCCGCGCCGCAAACACTGTTCAACTACCCACCACTACCCACGTACTCAAATAAGCTGTCAACTACCCACAACTACCCTCAACATAAATTGTACTGTTTTGGGATTGAATACAATTAAAGCAAAACCCTTTAAATTATGCAAATTCATGCAATAAACTTGAATGATATTGCTGAAATGAAAGCGCATTCATTGAAATACGGGTTAAAGCTTTCCTTTTTTGAAAAGTTGAAAATTATGTTACCCGCCAATGCCCACTTCAGCCAAATGATTGCTTGTGCTACCCACAGCTACCCACGTGGGTAGTAACTACCCACGTCTGGTGGGTAAGCGGGTAGAGAAGTGGCACCTCTACTACCTACACTGCTCCAGGTGTACACACACTGCTCGACTGAATCGTCACTAATGGTTTTGCAGGGGTGGTAAAAATGCTTTGAATGGCCCCGACCAAAAATGGCACGGAAAAAGATGGCTCCAGCTGAGCTGGGGTCATTTTTGTAGCGCATGGAGTCTGTCACTAGCGCCACCTACCGCCGTGGCAGTAGCGCCACCTACCGCCGCCACGGGTTACGACACTGCTAATATTGGGAATATGCAACAAAAAACACATGTGCTTGACTTTATCAATTCCGAAATACTTGCTTCACCAGAATATGATATTACATATGCCAATTCTTACCTGTCTTTTCCTCCACAGACTGTTCATGTCATTACATCCATCAATCAGAATTAGGGTTTCAATTATCCACTACATTTTACATTAACCGGCGAGTTACTGGGGTATATTTCATAACGCGACTTACTGGGGTATATTTCATAACGCGACTGACTGGGGTATATTTCATAACGCGACTTACTGGGGTATATTTCATAACGCGACTGACTGGGGTATATTTCATAACGCGACTGACTGGGGTATATTTCATAACGCGACTTACTGGGGTATATTTCATAACGCGACTGACTGGGGTATATTTCATAACGCGAGTTACTGGGGTATATTTCATAACGCGACTGACTGGGGTATATTTCATAACGCGACTGACTGGGGTATATTTCATAACGCGACTGACTGGGGTATATTTCATAACGCGAGTTACTGGGGTATATTTCATAACGCGACTGACTGGGGTATATTTCATAACGCGAGTTACTGGGGTATATTTCATAACGCGACTGACTGGGGTATATTTCATAACGCGACTGACTGGGGTATATTTCATAACGCGACTGACTGGGGTATATTTCATAACGCGAGTTACTGGGGTATATTTCATAACGCGAGTTACTGGGGTATATTTCATAACGCGACTGACTGGGGTATATTTCATAACGCGACTGACTGGGGTATATTTCATAACGCGACTGACTGGGGTATATTTCATAACGCGAGTTACTGGGGTATATTTCATAACGCGACTGACTGGGGTATATTTCATAACGCGACTGACTGGGGTATATTTCATAACGCGACTGACTGGGGTATATTTCATAACGCGACTGACTGGGGTATATTTCATAACGCGACTGACTGGGGTATATTTCATAACGCGACTGACTGGGGTATATTTCATAACGCGACTGACTGGGGTATATTTCATAACGCGACTGACTGGGGTATATTTCATAACGCGACTGACTGGGGTATATTTCATAACGCGACTGACTGGGGTATATTTCATAACGCGACTGACTGGGGTATATTTCATAACGCGACTGACTGGGGTATATTTCATAACGCGACTGACTGGGGTATATTTCATAACGCGACTGACTGGGGTATATTTCATAACGCGACTGACTGGGGTATATTTCATAACGCGACTGACTGGGGTATATTTCATAACGCGAGTTACTGGGGTATATTTCATAACGCGACTGACTGGGGTATATTTCATAACGCGACTGACTGGGGTATATTTCATAACGCGAGTTACTGGGGTATATTTCATAACGCGACTGACTGGGATATATTTCATAACGCGACTGACTGGGGGGGGGGGGGGGCTATTTTTTGCCCCCTCCCTCGGATTTCCGGAACTACTGGACCGAATGTAAAAATTCAAACGGCATTCGATAGCCCTGGAAAATTTATCGAGGGAAACATAATATTGTTGACCTCGAGGTCACCGATGACGTCACAGGTCAGGTCAAGTACAAAATGTTTGACCGTGTCAAAAAGTCTCGATGGATGGAATTGTCGCGCAAAATTGCGATATTAAGCGCATAAGCTGTCGATAAATCGGTATGTTTCGTGTGTCTGACACTTCTAAGTACCTTTCTAAGCTGTTTATGACCTTGGGTCAGGTCAAGGTCATCCGATGTCACGAGGTCAAACTGCAGATTACGGTCATTAGGCGTTGTAACACATGTTTATGGGGTTGTTTTTCGTCTAGAACGCGTAAAATGACCTTAGCACATTGTTTGTTCCATATAAATAGAAGTAAAAAGCAAAAATGGAAATGCGTTTTTTTATGCATAGTAATGCTGTGAGAGGTGGTCGATTTGTGTCATTTAAAGGTCGTAACTCAGTCATTTTTTAAGATATCGACTTCAAATTTGGTACACATATTCACCGCACACGTCTCGATTACATATATTCCGGTTTTTTGATAATTTAGATTTTGTCTTGAAAATTTTGTTAAAAAAATGTATTTGGATTTCTCAAAATTTTGAATTTCAAAAAAACTTTAAAAAAAATCCGAGATAGCAGTTTGATAGCCCGGTCCATTGTCAGTAATTTGGTTTAAGCCAATTGAGGTTATCTCAAACATCGTACCTTTGACAGCGTTTTCCGCAAACCATTATTTTGCAACCAAAACCGAAGAACATGACGTCACTCTGACGTCATTCCCGGTTGACCTATCATAACCTCATATTTTTCATTTTGCCAACATGTGTAGAATTGATGTGAAAGAAGGTACTGCAAGTTTGATGACGATAGCTGTGTTCGTTTAAGAGTTATTGCAAAATAACGGGAGGGGGGGGGGGTAAAAAAATAGCCCCCCCCCCCAGTAACTCGCGGGTTAAGGAGTGAGAAATTCACAGTAAAACTCAGAAAAAAATAGCGGAAAAAGGGTTTCATGTACACAGGGCGTCCAGTCTCGCCCCTTCAAATCTCTACCATGTCCTCTACCATGTCCGTGAAGTTTGCGTCATCGTCATCACACAACTCCAACGTCAACATTTCATTTCCCCAAACTTCGTGTATAGGTCAATCAGACCATGCGGATTCCATAAAATCAGTCCATTTTGCGATAGCGTTTGACCTTCCAGGTCAATTTGAGGTCAAACGAAGGGGAACGCACTGGAGTCTAAAGCTACCGTCCGATTTGCTTTAAAATGGTCTCAAACGATTCCTTTGCTCAAAATATAGCGTGAGCGACACTGTCAGGTCCTGACCTTTAAGGTCAAATTTCAGGTCAAAGGACGGGGAATAGCGTAAACGGTTAATTTTCCCCAAAATTCGTGCATAGGTCAATCAGACCATGCTGATTCCAAAAATCAAGTCCATTTTGCGATAGCGATTGACCTAGGTCAAATTTGAGGTCAAACGAAGGGGAGCGCGCTGGAGCCTAAAGTTACCGTCCGATTTGCTTTAGAATAGTCTCAAACGACTCCTTTGCTCAAAATATAGCGTGAGCGACACTGTCAGGTCCTGACCTTTAAGGTCAAATTTCAGGTCAAAGGACGGGGAACAGCGTTAACGGTTAATTTTCTCCAAAATTCGTGCATAGGTCAATCAGACCATGCTGATTCCAAACATCAAGTCCATTTTGCGATAGCGATTGACCTTCTAGGTCAAATTTGAGGTCAAACGAAGGAGAGCGCAATGGAGCCTTAACCCGCGCACTGCAGGGGCTTTGCGCCGAACACGAACTGCAGGGGGGGGGGTGATTTCCCCTCCCCTGAGATCTCGAAAACTACGCAACGTAGCGAGAAGAGGAAAAAGGCATGTGATAGCTTCATACATGTTCTATCGAAAGTATTTCAGTTTTTTTAAAGTCAGGTCAAAATTGAGGTCACCAGAGTTCATCAAAGGTCAAATTTTCCAGTTTTTTCCTATTTTAGGACATCGCTCCAGAAATTCCCATATATCTCAGAAACGATGATAGTTAGAAACAAGTGGAAAAAAGCAAACGCCAGCCAGTGAAATTTGTAATCGCTAAGGTGCCTTCAGATTTGACTCAGGTCAATATTTGAGGCTCCAGAGGTCAAAAAGAAAAAGAAATGCATTTTTTTGCTAAATCGTGTTTTGCTATTAACTTTTTACTTAATAAAGATAACAGAAAACTGTTTACGCCATTGCGTTTATCTTGTCAAGGCGCTTTGAATGATATATATGGTGACCTTGTTAAGTCAACTTAACAATTTGACATAAGGTCAAGGTCAAGTGGTGACCCAAGTAGGGCATGTTGCATATGGGAAGACGTGTCTCGACGAGACAAACACATTGATGTCTGTTTTACTTCTCTATCTTCATTATGTCGAGAGTTATTGACAAAAAAGTGATGGTGATCTCGCATGACTTCAAATGACCCAATAGGGGTCACTAAACAAAACTTACACTTGGATCATCAAGAATATCTTATAATAACATGATCCAGAAGTAATTGGACTAGTACCATGCATATCCTTGAAATAGGAAGCATTTGTATATTTCCCCATTGACTTATCATGGGGAGGTTACGAAATTGACCTGACCTTAGGTCACCGATATCAAAATTCCGAGTTATAAGAATTGTAAGTACTGATGCCCTCTGACATCCTGTAAATTTCAACCTGATCGGTGAAAAACTCTGGCTTTGGCACAACTGCAAACATTTGTGGTGGTGGGGTCACTTGACCTGGTCTGGTGACCTGACCTGAGATGACCCGATCATATTTTTTTTCTCAAAGTGTGCGCAATTGATGTTCTAACAGGTGTATCAAAACCCGGCGGCGCTGCGCGCCGCTGTTTTTTTCGCTATCTTTGAAAAACCTGGGGGGGGGGCGGAAATCAACCCCCTGCAGTGCGCGGGTTAAGTTACCGTCCGATTGACTTTAAAATGGTCTTAAACGATGCCATGGGTCAAAATATATCGTGAACGAGACTTTCAGGTTCTAAGCTTTAAGGTCAAATTTCAGGTCCAAGGACGGGGAAAGCGTTAACGTTTGATTTTCCCCTTACTCGCTATCGCTATAAACTCGCTATGTCAATCGCTATCGCAAAATGGACTTGATTTTTTAAATTAGTATGGTCTGACTGACCTATGCACGAAGTTTCGGGAAAATCAAGAGTTAACGCGGTTCCCCGTCCTTTGACCTGAAATTTGACCTTAAAGGTCAGGACCTGAAAGTCTCGCTCACGCTATATTTTGACACAAGGAATCGTTTGGAACCATTTTAAAGCAAATCCAACCAAATAAAAGCAAAAAATAACTTTATGTTCCAGCGCGTTACCCTTCGTTTGACCTCAAATTTGACCTAGCAAGTCAATCGCTATCGCAAAAAGGACTTCATTTTTGGAATCAGCATGGTCTGATTGACCTATGCACGAAGTTTGTGGGGGAAATCAACCGTTGACGCTGCTCCCCGTCCTTTGACCTGAAATTTGGCCTTAAATGGCATGACCTGAAAGACTCGCTCACGCTAGATTTTGACCCAAGGAATCATTTGAGACCATTGTAAAGCAAATCGGATGGTAACGTAAGGCTCCAGGGAGTTCCCCTTCGTTTGACCTCAAATTTGACCAATAAGGTCAATCGCTATAGCAAAATGGACTTGATCTTTTGAATCAGCATGGTCTGATTGACCTATGCACGAAGTTGGGGGAAAATCAGCCTTTAACGCTGTCCCCCGTCCTTTGATCTGCAAATTTGGCCTTAAAGGTCAGGACCTGAAAGTCTTGCTCACGCTAGATTTTGAACCAAGGAATCGTTTGAGACCATTTTAAAGCAAATCGGACGGTCACTTTAGGCTCCAGCGCGTTCCCCTTCGTTTGATTTCAAATTTGACCTAGGTCAATCGCTATCGCAAAGTGGACTTGATTTTTGAATCAGCATTGTCTGATTGACCTATACACGAAGTTTGGGGAAAATAAAAATTGACGCTGGAGTTGTGTGATGACGATGGCGCTAACTTCACGGACTTACTCTACCTGCATAAAAAAGCCTAATCCCACAAGTATTTATGAACTAATCCCTTCTCTGAAGTATTTATCTAATCTAATTTTGAAGGAAGCAAGTGCCACTGCATCAGCGACATCCCTTGGTAGCTTATTCCAATGTTCATGTCCATGCAAGCGAATCAGGGTTTGCATGGCACCCATATCAATGCATGATCCATATAGGTAATAATTCAAGGTGTAACAATTCAGTGAAACGCAACGCATATTATGAAAGAAATGGCCAAAGCAAGAACAGATAGGTCATAGGTATTAAAATGGCCAATTTTCTAGGCATTATTTTGTAAGTGCATTACAATTTTATTCTCAAATGATATTTTCCAACATTTTAAGATCAAAATTAGCCCGCCATTGACTGGGGGTCGTTTATATAACGCCCCCCCCCCCCCTGATGAATTTTCGCAATAGTTAAAAAAATAATAGCGCTATCAACGTGAAACTTCGGGTACCTTCTTATAAATAATTGTTACGCCTTGTGTGCAAAAACAAAATCGTCGATCTTTTTTTAAGTTAGTGACGCACTACACACGAGTTTTACACCAAAATAAGCTAAACTTTGCCAAGCCGTACAAATGCCACATTTGAAGCAAAACGCAATCGAAAAACGCTAAAAGATAGAAAATTGCAACGGCTAAAACCTGGCTATCTCGTATTTGTACAAGTTTTAGTTTTTGACCCCAAAAACTAAACAAAATCTTTTTTTTGGGGGGGAATTATCACAAAATCAAAATTTTCTAAAATATTCAAAAACCGGAAGATATGTAAGAACCATACCTAGGCAACTATCATGCCAAATGTCGAACTGATATCTCCATTTGTTTACTGACTTATGACATCTAAAGTATGGGTAACTTATGACGTAATATTTTGAAATTGCGTTTGTGGTTTGCATTGACTAGATACAGACATATAAATGCCACCACTGTATTTCTGAGACAAAACTGGTCTAGCAACATGCCTTTTTTGTTTAGATTATTTTTTTTTTTTTTGACTTTCGGTGACCTGAACTTGACCTGAAATTGACATTTACTTCACGTAAATGAAGTCAGGTGGTAAAATGACTATCACTATCGAATTATACGTGGAAAATAACTCGTAAAACATGTGGTGCATGACTTTCGTAGATATTTTGAGCATAGTGACCTTTTGTGACCTGACCTTGCCCTTAACCTTGGCCAACAATCTCACTTTAGCTGATGCGGGATATGCATCATACCTTTGGCAGCACTTTGGGTGAAACTGGTCGTAATCGAAGGCTTTCAATGGAAAGTATGGCCCATAAACTCAAATACGCCGATTTTGACCTTTGACCTGACCGTGACCTGACATTTGACCTCACTTTGACATTTTTTAGCATGCTTTAGATTCGTCTCATTGCGAGTTTTCGATTGCCGCCTTGCGCGTCTCGCTGCGATAATTGGTTCGGAAGATAACCAGGGGGGCGTTTAACGCCCCCCCCTCAGTCAATGGGGTTCTGCTGAGACCCCAGTAATGCCGGGTTAAAGTACTGGCAAGGTTAAGAGAACACTAGATCATCTGCATTAATTCCAAACTCCGAAAATACTGAAGTGCCAAAATGTTGTGTGCTGAAGTTGTAATGTTTCAACGTTGACTTTACAACAGACGCTTGGCTTGAGCCTAGCAGCTTCACACCCTAACCCACCAAACATCAACAATTATGATTGTATACTGATACACCTCACTACAGGAGATCTCCTAGATGGCCTAGAGGCCATCTAGGAGATCCTTGAGCCAACAGGAGATAACCCACTGACAAGTAGCCATTAGCCAACCTGCAAACGCTGAAAGGTTGTGAATCTCTCAAAAGATACAACATCAAAGAGTATCTTATAAAAATCCAACACAGAATCTGTAACACAAACTTGAACTTAGTCTTCAAACATGAATCAAAAGAAGAGTGCCATGTTTGCTCACCTTACAACAGCAACTTCCCCTCCACCTGATCAGAATGGTATCAATCTTGTCCATAGGCGTACACAAGGGGGGGGGGGGGGACGGAGCAATTGCCCCCCCCCCTATGAAGGTTTGTACGTGCCCCCTTTGGTCGAACAAAAATGAATAATTTTGTGATTTTTTTTGGGAGAAAAATAGCGAAAATATGCCCTTGAAAAATATATTGGGCCAAATCCGGTGAGTTTTTTTTTGGTGGGGATACTTTATGCCCCCCTGAGCAAAAATGGCCCCCTCCTGGAGTGAATCCTGGGTACGCTACTGATCTTGACTGTCGTTGTAACCAGCCCAGAACAGAGCCATGCCTCAGGGTCGTGCCAAGCTGTGTTAGCGATGAGAGGAGCCAAGCTATTAGCTAATACTCTTTTATTGTCACACAACTGAGAACCACGCAAGCACAAGCTCTGTCCCAATAATGGGACTTGATGTTTTTGTTTAAGTTTAAAACGAGATACAGAAAGCCGGCTCGCTCAACTCAACGAGAGACCCTCGGAGATCAGCAAATGCAGGGGGTTGTCATCCCTTCAGCCGCCTTAGGCTCATTTTTTTTGTCATGCAAAAAAAGAAACACGTATGTCAATTTCCCGAAAACGGTAACATACGTGGTTCTTCCTAGCGCGTAACGTCATCTATTTGAATTTTTTGGCGCACCGACATTTGTGGCGCGGCTTATGTATGGCCTTTTAACATTAGCGAAGGAGTAAGATAAGAGCTCCTACGCTGTCAAAATAGGAGTGACTTAGGAGGAAAACATTATTTAAATAAGTTAGAGAGCTTGAATCGGTCTTTCTTTCAGGGCATGTTGTCTGTAATTCATCTCGGTAAAATTATATATATAGTCTTTAAAAAATTACGAGTTATTATTGATTTTTATACGGGGTAAGGGATTCTCCGTCCAGATGATGTCACCACCCCTAAGTCTGATTCGGTCAAATCGCCGAATGACTCTACCTTCTTATAGGGTCTTCCAAATGCGCCATAAACGACGCAATTGCGCTGGATGCACGGTATAACTGGAATGTGAATGTTAATGCTGAATGAACCGGATTTTCTACTATTTATAGTAGAACTCCAAAGTCCCAGAACAATGAGATCGACTGTCCTGACAGTCGATCTCAGACTCACTCCATTGAAAGTACACAAGCACCCCGACCCCCACCCCGGGGATCAATTGTCGAACTAGATAACTGGTATATATTTTTTCGTCGGCAATATGAGTGAAACTAAATTATTGAGAATCAAGAGCTGAAACGCAACTGTTAATGTTAAAAGTGTAAATGTACATACATGCTGACATGATGAATATGATGATTAAGTGAATATTACATCTGAAGTGGTTTTGACGATTAGTAGGACATGATCGCCTAGTAAATTTTCCCAGGAATGACATAGCCATAGGCTATGATTTTTACTGGCATTTTGACCCCCAAGTACTTCATGGGAAGGAGCATTTTGTCCCGACCTTATCCATAAAGACAGAACACTTTACCACACCTGGGTTTTTGCTTAACGGTGTTCGCTAGTGGTTTTGGCTGAACGGTCTTCGCTACCGGTCTCTGCTAAACGGTTGTTTTGCCGTTGCCAATGTTGTTATTTTCTTCTAAGAAGTTCTATCGTCTATTGTTATGAGTGCGCATTCATTATCTTGGCTTGTTTTGTATCGTTACTGACTTATACGCATGCGATTATTACGTCCGTCAAGTTAGCGACTTATTCAGCGATTTATTCAGCGACGGATTCCGATTTGGCCCAAACCTCGGTCCACAGTCAATTATAGCACGCTGATCAGGTATATGATCTTCATTTTGCTGTTCAAGGTCATCTTCAAGGTCAAATTCAAGGTCAAAGGACGGGGCACGTCCCGAATGTATTGCCGGATCATTTCCAAAGTGGTCCCAGATGATAGACAGGGTCCATATATATAACGTCCGCCACCGTGACCTGGCCCGTGACCTTTGCCCTTGGAGGTCAAATTCGAGATCGAAGTGTGGGGTAACGCAAAACGTCCCGAATTTATTGCCGGATCCTTTCCAAAGTGGTCCCAGATGATAGACAGGGCCCATATCCGTCACTGTGACCTCAGCCATGACCTTTGACCTTGGAGGGCAAAGGACGGAGTACCGCATAACGTCCCGAATTTATTGCCGATCCTTTCCAAAGTGGTCTCGATTATATCTAGGGTCCATATCTAGCGTCCGTCACCGTGACCTGACCCGTGACCTTTGACCTCGGAGGGCAAATTCGAGGTCAAAGGACGGGGTACCGCATAACGTCCCGAATTTATTGCCGGATCCATTCCAAAGTGCTTTCAGATGCTAGACAGGGCCCATATCTAACGTCCGTCACCGTGACCTGACCCGTGACCTTTGAGCTTGGAGATCGAATTCGAGGTCACAGGACGGGGTACCGTATAACGTCCTAATTTATTGCCGATCCTTTCCGAAGTGGTCCCAGATGATAGACAGGGTACATATCTAACGTGCATCACCATGAGCTGACCCGTGACCTTTGACTTTGGAGGTCAATTTCGAGGTCAAAGGACGGGGTACCGCATAACGTCCCGAATTTATGGCGGGATCCTTTCCAAAGTGGTCCCAGATGATAGACAGGGTCCATTTCTAACGTGGGTCACCGTGACTTGACCCGTGACCTTTGACCTTGGAGGTCAAATTGGAGGTCAAAGGACGGGGTACCGCATAACGTCCCGAATTTATGGCGGGATCCTTTCCAAAGTGGTCCCAGATGATAGACAGGGTCCATTTCTAACGTGCGTCACCGTGACTTGACCCGTGACCTTTGACCTTGGAGGTCAAATTGGAGGTCAAAGGACGGGGTACCGCATAACGTCCCGAATGTATTGCCGATCCTTTCCAAAGTGGTCCCAGATGATAGACAGGGTCCATTTCTAACGTCCGTCACTGTGATCTGACTCGTGACCTTTGACCTTGGAGGTCAAATTCGAGGCCACTGGGCGGGCATGTGGTGGCCCCCGAGCCGCCCCCGGGAGTGGTGGCCGCCTTCATGGCTTGGGCCCTCCTCGCAGGTTCGCCCTGCGGGGAATGGCCCTGGAAGTCCATGGACAGTTGCCCGGCCAGCGTTCCATTTATTAGACCCACTGTACCCCTTCTCCTTCATCCCATGACTGCGCAATGGTCCGAGCGGACCGAAGCGGCTTTATCCCAACCAAACCAAACCAAACTAAACGACGAAAGGACTGCCAAAGGACAGACTTGGTTCTCCGGCATTCCACACCCAACGTGGACGCTTCTGCTGAGGTAGAAGATAGCTGACAATCACCATTTATTTTCAGAGAATGCGAAAAAGACCGAAGTTTTCCGCCGTCTGGCCTGTTGTACTTCTACTGATGCCGTTCTTCATTGTAGGTACTGTGCCACAGCTCACCATGGAAGGTACGGTATATTTCAAATACGATCATGGAACCATGGAAGGTACGATGTCGCAGACGCGGTGAGCCTACGTGAGCCCGAAACACCTTCTCGTGTGTCTCGAACGCTCTGGTGTGGACTGTATCTGTGTAGCTCTAAATTGATCGTGGCTACCGGTCCATGGCATTTGGGTCCGGGAAATATAAACAGCGAGCGCAGGTATTTGTCATTGAAGGATGAAGGCGATACACAATGGGGGTGGGCATGATAGAAGTCGAAAATGCAGACGACAAGGAGACTTACAATGCAGCAAGCCAGGAGCGGTGGGGTGAAAGGGTAGGTAACCTGCGCTGAATTACTCTGTCGGTGATCACGCACTTCTGCTTCCGCTCTCGGCGGACACCACTTGTCACACCACTGCACTCTTTCACAGTCTATATTGCGGAAGGCGAAATCACACGACGAAGGAGCCGACCGCTCTGCGCGGAGGCTGGGAGAGCACAGAGCCGTCCGATCAGCGCGAGAGTCTAGTGAGAACAGAGCGGGAGACATGTTGACAGCGGCTTAAATACAGCGAGGAAATGAGGTCGCGAGAAGGGTTAGACAGGGGAGGCTAGACAAACAGGGCGCGTAGAGAGACATGGCGAAAACACGTGAGCCGCGACGCAGCGCGCTGTTTGAACAGGTGGCCCGGCGAGGCGCGGCGCGGGGCACTATCATAACACGGGTGGACCGGGCCGGCCGCCGCGCTCACTGCCGGCACTGCCGGTAGACAATGGCAACCAGCCGGATGTTTTCGAAAACAGCGGACCGGGCCGCAGTTCCTCACACATAGGTGGGCCGCGGACAAATACTTTTGCGTCTCACAGAGCCGGCCTGGCACGGCCGCTCGGCCCGCCACGCTGGCGACGGGCGGCGGGACAGACAGGAGACATAACGGCGGCCACAAATGGCACCCAGCCGGATGTTTCCGAAAACAGGGGACCGGGAGCGGCTCCGCACACAGGTGGGCCGCGGACAAACACCTCCGAGTCTCACAGAGCCGGCAAGGCACGACGGCGCGGCCGACCCGGCCCGTCGCGCTGGCGACGGGCGACGGGGACAGACAGGAGACGTCACGGCGGCCATATTCCGACCCCCGGTGGGTCGGTCGCCGCGCGCACTGCTGGTGGTCGCGCTCGGGTGGACAATGGCGCTCGGCCGGATGTCTCCCAAAACAGCGGACCGGGCCGCGGGTCCACCCACGCAGATGGCCGCGGAAAAATACCTCCGCGGCTCACAGAGCCGGCATGGGGTGTCCGCGCGACCGACCCGGCCTGCCGCGCCGACGACGAGGGCGGCGGTGACAGACAGGATACATCACGGCGGCCTCATACGGTATATTTCAAATACGATCGAACTGTGCAGCGGGGATTTGTGACACCACCACACTAGCCGCACATAACCACCGCCACACCAGCCGCACATAACCACCACAACAGCCGCACATGACCACCACCACAACAGCCGTACATAACCACCACCACAACAGCCGCACATAACCACCACCACAACAGCCGCACATAACCACCATCACACCAGCCGCACATAACCACCACCGCAACAGCCGCACATAACCAACACCACACCAGCCGCACATAACCTCCACCACACCAGCCGCACATAACCACCACCACACCAGCCGCACATAACCACCACACCAGCCGAACATAACCACCACCACACCAGCCGCACATAACTACCACCACACCAGCCGCACATAACCAGCACCACAACAGTCGCACATAACCAGCACCACACCAGCCGCACATAACCACCACCACACCAGCCGTACATAACCAGCACCACAACAGCCGCACAAAACCACCACCACACCAGCCGCACATAACCACCACCACAACAGCCGCACATAACCAGCACCGCAACAGCCGCACATAACCACCACCACACCAGCCGCACATAACCACCACACCAGCCGCACATAATCACCACCACACGAGCCGCACATAACTACCACAACAGCCGCACATAACCACCACCACACCAGCCGCACATAACCAGCACCACACCAGCCGCACATAACCACCACCACACCAGCCGCACATAACCAACACCACACCAGCCGCACATAACCACCACCACACCAGCCGCACATAACCACCACCACAACAGCCGCACATAACCACCACCACACCAGCCGCACATACTACCACCACACCAGCCGCACATAACCAGCACCACAACATCCGCACATAACCACCACCACGCCAGCCGCACATAACCACCACCACAACAGCCGCACATAACCAGCACCACACCAGCCGCCAATAACCACTACCACAACAGCCGCACATAACCACCACAACAGCCGCACATAACCACCACCACACCAGCCGCACATAACCACCACCACACCAGCCGCACATAACCACCACCACAACAGCTGCACATAACCAGCACCACACCAGCCGCACATAACCAACACCACACCAGCCGCACATGACCTCCACCACACCAGCCGCACATAACCACCACCACACCAGCCGCACAAAACCACCACACCAGCCGCACATAACCACTACCACACCAGTCGCACATAACCACCACCACACCAGACGCACATATTACCACCACCACACCAGCCGCACATAACCACCACCACACCAGCCGCACATAACCACCACCACACCAGCCGCACATAACCACCACCACGCCAGCCGCACATAACCAGCACCATACCAGCCGCACATATTACCACCACCACACCAGCCGCCAATAACCACTACCACAACAGCCGCACATAACCAGCACCATACCAGCCGCACATAACCAGCACCACAACAGCCGCACATAACCACCACCACGCCAGCCGCACATAACCACCACCACACCAGCCGCACATAACCACCGCCACACCAGCCGCCAATAACCACTACCACAACAGCCGCACATAACCAGCACCATACCAGCCGCACATAACCACCACCACAACAGCCGCACATAACCACCACCACAACAGCCGCACCTAACCACCACCACACCAGCCGCACATAACCACCACCACACCAGCCGCACATAACCACCACCACACCAGCCGTTCATAACCACCACCACACCAGCCGCACATAACCACCACACCAGCCGCACATAACCACCACCACAGCAGCCGCACATAACCACCACCACACCAGTCGCACATAACCACCACCACACCAGCCGCACATAACCACCACACCAGCCGCACATAACCACCACCACAACAGCCGCACATAACCACCACCCCAGCAGCCGCACATAACCACCACCACAACAGCCGAACATAACCAGCTCCGCAACAGCCGCACATAACCACCACCACACCAGCCGCACATAACCAGCACCACACCAGCCGCACATAACCACCACTACACCAGCCGCACATAACCACCACCCCAGCAGCCGCACATAACCACCACCACAACAGCCGCACATAACCACCACCACACCAGCCGCACATAACCACCACCACACCAGCCGCACATAATTACCACCACACCAGCCGCACATAACCACCACCACACCAGCCGCGGCTGGTGTGGTGGTGGTTATGTGAGGCTGGTGTGGTGGTGGTTATGTGCGCCTGGTGTGGTGGTGGTTATGTGCGGCTGGTGTGGTGGTGGTTATGTGCGGCTGTCGTGGTGGTGGTTATGTGCGGCTGGTGTAGTGGTGGTTATGTGCGGCTGTTGTGGTGGTTATGTGCGGCTGGTGTTGTGGTGGTTATGTGTGGCTGGTGTGGTTGTGGTTATGTGCGGCTGGTGTGCTGGTTATGTGCGGCTGGTGTAGTGGTGGTTATGTGCGGCTGGTGTGGTGGTGGTTATGTGCGGCTGGTGTGGTGGTGGTTATGTGCGGCTGTTGCGGTGCTGGATATGTGCGGCTGTTGTGGTGGTGGTTATGTGCGGCTGGTGTGGTGGTGGTTATGTGCGGCTGGTGTGGTGGTGGTTATGTGCGGCTGGTGTGGTGGTGGTTATGTGCGGCTAGTGTGGCGGTGGTTTTGTGCGGCTGTTGTGGTGGTGGTTATGTGCGGCTGCTGGGGTGGTGGTTATGTGCGGCTGTTGTGGTGGTGGTTATGTGCGGCTGGTGTGGTGGTTATGTGCGGCTGGTGTGGTGGTGGTAATGTGCGGCTGGTGTGGTGGTGGTAATATGTGCGGCTGGTGTGGTGGTGGTTATGTGCGGCTGTTGCGGTGCTGGTTATGTGCGGCGGTTGTGGTGGTGTTTATGTGCTGCTGGTGTGGTGGTGGTTATGTGCGGCTGTTGTGGTGCTGGTTATGTACGGCTGGTGTGGTGGTGGTTATGTGCGACTGGTGTGGTGGTGGTTATGTGCGGCTGGTGTGGTGGTGGTTATGTGCGGCTGGTGTGGTGGTAGTATGTGCGGCTGTTGTGGTGGTGGTTATGTGCAGCTGGTGTGGTGGTGGTTATGTGCGGCTGGTGTGGTGATGGTTATGTGCGGCTGGTGTGGTGGTGGTTATGTGCGGCTGTTGTGGTGGTGGTTATGTGCGGCTGGTATGGTGCTGGTTATGTGCGGCTGTTGTGGTGGTGGTTATGTGCGGCTGGTGTGGTGGTGGTTATGTGCGGCTGGTGTGGTGGCGGTTATGTGCGGCTGCTGGGGTGGTGGTTATGTACGGCTGGTGTGGTGGTGGTTATGTGCGGCTGGTGTGGTGCTGGTTATGTGGGGCTGTTGTGGTGGTGGTTATGTGCGGCTGGTGTGATGGTGGTTATGTGCGGCTGATGTGGTGGTGGTTATGTGCAGCTGGTGTGGTGCTGGTTATGTGTGGCTGATGTGGTGGTGGTTATGTGCGGCTGGTGTGGTGCTGGTTATGTGCGGCTGGTGTGGTTCTGGTTATGTGCGGCTGTTGTGGTGGTGGTTATGTGCGGCTGTTGTGGTGGTGGTTATGTGCGGCTGGTGTGGTGGTGGTTATGTGCGGCTGGTGTGGTGGTAGTTATGTGCGGCTGCTGTGGTGGTGGTTATGTGCGGCTGGTGTGGTGGTAGTTATGTGCGGCTGGTGTGGTGGTGGTTATGTGCGGCTGGTGTGGTGGTGGTTATGTGCGGCTGGTGTGGTGGTAGTTGTGTGCGGCTGTTGCGGTGCTAGATATGTGCGGCTGTTGTGGTGGTGGTTATGTGCGGCTGGTGTGGTGGTGGTTATGTGCGGATGGTGTGGTGGTGGTTATGTGCGGCTGGTGTGGTGGTGGTTATGTGCGGCTGGTGTGGTGGTGGTTATGTGCGGCTGGTGTGATGTTGGTTATGTGCGGCTGGTGTGGTGGTGGTTATATGCGGCTGGTGTGGTGGTTATGTGCGGCTGGTGTGGTGGTTATGTGCGGCTGGTGTGGTGGTGGTTATGTGCGGCTGTTGCGGTGCTGGTTATGTGCGGCTGTTGTGGTGGTGGTTATGTGCGGCTGGTGTGGTTATGTGCGGCTGTTGTGGTGGTGGTTATGTGCGGCTGGCGTGGTGGTGGTTATGTGCGGCTGGTGTGGTGGTGGTTATGTGCGGCTGTTGTGGTGGTGGTTATGTGCGGCTGGTGTGGTGGTTATGTGCGGCTGGTGTGGTGGTGGTTTTGTGCGGCTGGTGTGGTGGTGGTAATATGTGCGGCTGGTGTGGTGGTGGTTATGTGCGGCTGCTGTGGTGGTGGTTATGTGCGGCTGGTGTGGTGGTGGTTGTGTGCGGCTGTTGTGGTGGTGGTTATGTGCGGCTGGTGTAGTGGTGGTTATGTGCGGCTGTTTTGGTGGTTATGTGCGGCTGGTGTTGTGGTGGTTATGTGTGGCTGGTGTGGTCGTGGTTATGTGCGGCTGGTGTGGTGGTGGTTATGTGCGGCTGGTGTGGTGGTTGTTATGTGCGGCTGTTGTGGTGCTGGTTATGTACGGCTGGTGTGGTGGTGGTTATGTGCGGCTGGTGTGGTGCTGGTTATGTGCGACTGGTGTGGTGGTAGTTATGTGCGGCTCGTGTGGTGGTGGTTATGTGCGGCTGGTGTGGTGGTTATGTGCGCCTGGTGTGGTGGTGGTTATGTGCGGCTGTTGCGGTGCTGGTTATGTGCGGCTGTTGTGGTGGTGGTTATGTGCGGCTGGTATGTTGGTGGTTATGTGCGGCTGTTGTGGTGCTGGTTATGTACGGCTGGTGTGGTGGTGGTTATGTGCGGCTGGTGTGGTGCTGGTTATGTGCGACTGTTGTGGTGGTGGTTATGTGCGGCTGTTGCGGTGCTGGTTATGTGCGGCTGTTGTGGTGGTGGTTATGTGCGGCTGGTGTGGTGGTGGTTATGTGCGGCTGTTGTGGTGCTGGTTATGTACGGCTGGTGTGGTGGTGGTTATGTGCGGCTGGTGTGGTGCTGGTTATGTGCGACTGTTGTGGTGCTGGTTATGTGCGGCTGGTGTCGTGGTAGTTATGTACGGCTCGTGTGGTGGTGGTTATGTGCGGCTGGTGTGGTGGTTATGTGCGGCTGGTGTGGTGGTGGTTATGTGCGGCTGTTGCGGTGCTGGTTATGTGAGGCTGTTGTGGTGGTGGTTATGTGTGGCTGGTGTGATGGTGGTTATGTGCGGCTGTTGTGGTGCTGGTTATGTACGGCTGGTGTGGTGGTGGTTATGTGCGGTTGGTGTGGTGCTGGTTATGTGCGACGGTTGTGGTGCTGGTTATGTGCGGCTGGTGTGGTGGTAGTTATGTGCGGCTGGTGTGGTGGTGGTTATGTGCGGCTGATGTGGTGGTTATGTGCGGCTGGTGTGGTGGTTATGTGCGGCTGGTGTGGTGGTGGTTATGTGCGGCTGGTGTGGTGGTGGTTATGTGCGGCTGGTGTGGTGTTGGTTATGTGCGGCTGGTGTGGTGCTGGTTATGTGCGGCTGTTGTGGTGGTGGTTATGTGCGGCTGGTGTGGTGGTGGTTATGTGCGGCTGGTGTGGTGGTGGTTATGTGCGGCTGGTGTGGTGGTGGTTATGTGCGGCTGGTGTGGTGGTGGTTATGTGCGGCTGTTGTGGTGGTGGTTATGTGCGGCTGCTGGGGTGGTGGTTATGTGCGGCTGTTGTGGTGCTGGTTATGTACGGCTGGTGTGGTGGTGGTTATGTGCGGCTGGTGTGGTGCTGGTTATGTGCGACTGGTGTGGTGGTAGTTATGTGCGGCTCGTGTGGTGGTGGTTATGTGCGGCTGGTGTGGTGGTTATGTGCGCCTGGTGTGGTGGTGGTTATGTGCGGCTGTTGCGGTGCTGGTTATGTGCGGCTGTTGTGGTGGTGGTTATGTGCGGCTGGTGTGGTGGTGGTTATGTGCGGCTGGTGTGGTGCTGGTTATGTACGGCTGGTGGGGTGGTGGTTATGTGCGGCTGGTGTGGTGCTGGTTATGTGCGACTGTTGTGGTGGTGGTTATGTGCGGCTGTTGCGGTGCTGGTTATGTGCGGCTGTTGTGGTGGTGGTTATGTGCGGCTGGTGTGGTGGTGGTTGTGTGCGGCTGTTGTGGTGCTGGTTATGTACGGCTGGTGTGGCGGTGGTTATGTGCGGCTGGTGTGGTGCTGGTTATGTGCGACTGTTGTGGTGCTGGTTATGTGCGGCTGGTGTGGTGGTAGTTATGTGCGACTCGTGTGGTGGTGGTTATGTGCGGCTGGTGTGGTGGTCATGTGCGGCTGGTGTGGTGGTGGTTATGTGCGGCTGTTGCGGTGCTGGTTATGTGAGGCTGTTGTGGTGGTGGTTATGTGTGGCTGGTGTGATGGTGGTTATGTGCGGCTGTTGTGGTGCTGGTTATGTACGGCTGGTGTGGTGGTGGTTATGTGCGGCTGGTGTGGTGCTGGTTATGTGCGACGGTTGTGGTGCTGGTTATGTGCGGCTGGTGTGGTGGTAGTTATGTGCGGCTGGTGTGGTGGTGGTTATGTGCGGCTGATGTGGTGGTTATGTGCGGCTGGTGTGGTGGTTATGTGCGGCTGGTGTGGTGGTGGTTATGTGCGGCTGGTGTGGTGTTGGTTATGTGCGGCTGGTGTGGTGCTGGTTATGTGCGGCTGTTGTGGTCGTGGTTATGTGCGGCTGGTGTGGTGGTGGTTATGTGCGGCTGGTGTGGTGGTGGTTATGTGCGGCTGGTGTGGTGGTGGTTATGTGCGGCTGGTGTGGTGGTGGTTATGTGCGGCTGTTGTGGTGGTGGTTATGTGCGGCTGCTGGGGTGGTGGTTATGTGCGGCTGTTGTGGTGGTGGTTATGTGCGGCTGGTGTGGTGGTTATGTGCGGCTGGTGTGGTGGTGGTTATGTGCGGCTGGTGTGGTGGTGGTAATATGTGCGGCTGGTGTGGTGGTGGTTATGTGCGGCTGTTGCGGTGCTGGTTATGTGCGGCGGTTGTGGTGGTGTTTATGTGCGGCTGGTGTGGTGGTGGTTATGTGCGGCTGTTGTGGTGCTGGTTATGTACGGCTGGTGTGGTGGTGGTTATGTGCGGCTGGTGTGGTGCTGGTTATGTGCGACTGTTGTGGTGCTGGGTATGTGCGGCTGGTGTGGTGGTAGTTATGTGCGGCTGGTGTGGTGGTGGTTATGTGCGGCTGGTGTGATGGTTATGTGCGGCTGGTGTGGTGGTGGTTATGTGCGGCTGGTGTGGTGGTGGTTATGTGCGGCTGGTGTGGTGTTGGTTATGTGCGGCTGGTGTGGTGCTGGTTATGTGCGGCTGTTGTGGTGGTGGTCATGTGCGGCTGGTGTGGTGGTGGTTATGTGCGGCTGGTGTGGTGGTGGTTATGTGCGGCTGGTGTGGTGGTGGTTATGTGCGGCTGCTGGGGTGGTGGTTATGTGCGGCTGCTGGGGTGGTGATTATGTGCGGCTGTTGTGGTGGTGGTTATGTGCGGCTGGTGTGGTGGTTATGTGCGGCTGGTGTGGTGGTGGTTATGTGCGGCTGGTGTGGTGGTGGTAATATGTGCGGCTGGTGTGGTGGTGGTTATGTGCGGCTGATGTGGTGGTGGTTATGTGCGGCTGGTGTGGTGGTGGTTATGTGCGGCTGTTGTGGTGGTGGTTATGTGCGGCTGGTGTACTGGTGGTTATGTGCGGCTGTTGTGGTGGTTATTATTATTAACCACCACCACACCAGCCGCACATAACCACCACCACACCAGCTGCACATAACCACCACCACACCAGCCGCACATAACCACCACCACAACAGCCGCACATAACCAGCACCACATCAGCCGCACATACCCACCACCACACCAGCCGCACATACTACCACCACACCAGCCGCACATAACCACCACCACACCAGCCGCACATAACCACCACCACAACAGCCGCACATAACCACCACCACAACAGCCGCACATAACCAGCACCACAACAGCCGCACATAACCACCACCATACCTGCCGCACATACCCACCACAACACCAGCCGCACATAACCACCACCACACCAGTCGCACATAACCATCACCACACCAGCCGCACATAACCACCACCACACCAGCCGCACATAACCACCACCACACCAGCCGCACATAACCACCACCACAACAGCCGCACATAACCACCACCACACCGGCCGGACATAACCACCACCACACCAGCCGCCAATAACCAGCACCACACCAGCCGCACATAACCACCACAACAACAGCCGCACATAACCACCACCACACCAGCCGCACATAACCACCACCACACTAGCCGCACATAACCACCACCACAACAGCCGCACATAACCTCCACCACACCAGCCGCACATAACCACCACCACACCAGCCGCACATAACCACCACCACACCAGCCGCACATAACCAACACCACACCAGCCGCACATAACCACCACCACAACAGCCGCACATAACCACTACCACAACAGCCGCACATAACCAGCACCATAACAGCCGCACATAACCACCACCACACCAGCCGCACATAACCACCACCACACCAGCCGCACATAACCACCACTACACCAGCCGCACATAACCACCACCACACCAGCCGCACATAACGACCACCACAGCAGCCGCACATAACCACCACCACAACAGCCGCTCATAACCACCACCACACCAGCCGCACATAACCACCACCACACCAGCCGCACATAACCACCACCACACCAGCCGCACATAACCACCACTACAACAGCCGCACATAACCACCACCACACCAGCCGCACATAACCAGCACCACACCAGCCGCACATAACCACAGCCGCACATAACCACCACCACACCAGCCGCACATAACCACCACCACACCAGCCGCACATAACCACCACCACACCAGCCGCACATAACCACCACCACAACAGCCGCACATAACCACCACCACACCAGCCGCACATAACCAGCACCACACCAGCCGCACATAACCTCCACCACACCAGCCGCACATAACTACCACCACACCAGCCGCACATAACCACCACCACCACACCAGCCGCACATAACCACCACCACACCAGCCGCACATAACCACCACCACACCAGCCGCACATAACCACCACCACAACAGCCGCACATAACCACCACCACACCAGCCGCACATAACCACCACCACACCAGCCGCACATAGCCACAGCCGCACATAACCACAGCCGCACATAACCACCACCACACCAGCCGCACATAATCACCACCACACCAGCCGCACATAACCACCACCACACCAGCCGTACATAACCACCACCACAACAGCCGCACATAACCACCACACCAGCCGCACATAACCACCACCACAACAGCCGCACATAACCAGCACCACACCAGCCGCACATAACCACTACCACAACAGCCGCACATAACCACCACCACAACAGCCGCACATAACCAGCACCACACCAGCCGCACATAACCACCACCACACCAGCCGCACATAACCACCACCACACCAGCCGCACATAACCACCACCACAACAGCCGCACATAACCAGCACCACACCAGCCGCCAATGTCGCTATTCCTGCGACTGGGTCAGTCATCAGTGACGTCACACCATGTTACCGGTCGTTGGTGACGTCATACTCAGCTGCGTCATAGTTGAGAGTTCCTGCTTTACGCTGGCAAAACCTTGGAATAGTCTTGTTCTGCGCTGAAGTGTTTTATTCTGCAATGCTAATGCAAAACACAAATACATACAGTGTATTCTACTTCCATTCAGGAACTACCAGATCTGGGCTCGAATCGAATTCGGATCGATTTACTTTATATTTACACTTTGCAGAGTCTTCCCTTTCAGAGAGTAACACTGAAGACAAGGACAGAGCTGAAACGACGGAGCAGATCGAAACCAAGCAACACCGGCAGAAGCTGAATCGTAAGTTTGTTAACCCGCGAGTTACTGGGGTATATTTCATAACGCGACTTACTGGGGGGAGGCTATTTTTTGCCCCCCCCTCAGATCTCCGGAATTACTGGACCGAATGTAAAAATGCAAACGGAATTCGATAGCCCTGGAAATTTTTCGAGGGAAACATAATATTGTTGACCTCGGAGTCACCGATGACGTCACAGGTCAGGTCAAGTACAAAATGTTTGACCGTGTCAAAAGGTCTCGATGGATGGAATTGTCGCGCAAAATTGCGATATTAAACACATAGGCTGTCGATAAATCGGTATGATTCGTGTGTCTGACATTTCTAAGTACCTTTCTAAGCTGTTTATGACCTTGGGTCAGGTCAAGGTCATCCGAGGTCACGAGGTCAAACTGCAGATTACGGTCATTAGGCGTTGTAACACATGTTTTTGGGTTTGTTTTTCGTCTAGAACGCGAAAAATGACATTAGAACATTGTTTGTTCCAGATAAATAGAGGTAAAAAGCAAAAATGGAAATGTTTTTATGCATAGTAATGCTGTGAGAGGTGGTCAATTTGTGTCATTTCAGGGTCATAACTCAGTCATTTTTGAAGATATCGACTTCAAATTTGATATACATATTCACCGGACCCGTCTCGATGACATATATTACGGTTTTTGGATAATTCTGATTTTTTTCTTGAAAATTTTGTTAAAAAAAAAATGTATTTGGATTTCTAAAAATTTTGAATACAAAAACCTCAAAACTCCGAGATAGCAGTATGATAGCCTGTTTTTTGTCAGTAATTTGATTTAAGACAATTGCGTTTATCTTAAACATCGTACCTTTGACAGCGTGTTCCGCAAACCATTATTTTGCAACAAAAACTGAATAACATGACGTCACTCTGACGTCATTCCCGGTTGACCTATCATAACCTCATATTTTTACTTTTGCCAACATGTGTAGAATGGATGTGAGAGAAGGTACTGCAAGTTTGGTGACGATACCGGTGTTCGTTTAGGAGTTATTTGCAAAATAACGGGAGGAGGGGGGGGGGGGGGATAGCCCCCAGTATGTCGCGGGTTAACAGGGCAACTTGGGAACCTGGTCATTTCTGCCACAAAACGTGCTTTAAAGTGGTTTTCTTCCATGTCATGGCTCAAATCTTAACACGCGCAGTGGAGAGGGGTATGCCACTAACACGCAGTGGAGGGGGGGGGACACTTTAGTGCCCCCCCCCTAAGATCTCCGAAAGTAGGAAAGCTAGAACGATAAAACTTACATGGTATGTAGGTGCTACGATGATATACATTTTCAAAAATTTCGTGACCTTCGGTCAATATCTTCAAGGTCAAACGAGATCACGAAGGTCAAATCTGGCCAAATGTCACAATTTTGGAAAAGGTCGGGTCCTAGGTCAAAATGGAGGCATTTAAGTTTATGGGTCATAATTGCCATCCAAAGCCTTCAATTACGACCATGATCACCCAAAGTGCCTCCAAAGGTATAATACACATCCCGCATGAGCTAAAGTGAGATTGTTGGCAAAGTTCAAGGCCAAGGTCAGGTCACAAAAGGTCACTATGCGCAGAAGATCTAAGAAAGTCATGCAACACATGTTTATGGTCTACTTTACACATATAATTCGATAGTGATAGTCATTTTACCATCTGACCTCATTGAAGTGAAGTTAGTGGCAAGCTCAGGTCAAGGCCAGATCAAATATAGTAAAAATTTGAAATGGATAAATATCGATACAAAATGCATGTGTATAGACCAGTTTTGTCTCAGAAATGCAGTGCTGGCATTTATTTGCATGCACCTGGTCATTAAGAGACAAAAGAACGCAATTCAACAATATAAGGTCATGAGTTACTCATACTTAGGGAGCCATAAGTCAGCCAAAAATAAAGATATTGCTTTGAAATTGGGTTTCAGTTTTGTCTATATGTGGTTCTCCAACATATATTCCGTTGTTTTGAAAATTTTGAGGTCATATTTCATAACATTTTTTTTTATAATATTTTGTTTGGGTCCAAAAACAATATTTTAAAAAACAAAGAGAGCCACTTTGTAGCCCTTGTCATTTGCTATCTTTTGATGTTCTTTTATTGCATTTGTCCTAGACAATGGTCTTAATACGGTATTAAAGTTATGATAAATATGTTAAAGTTTAGCTGATTTTTTTCGTCAAACTCGTGCGTATTGACATCACTAAATTTGCTATATCTCCTTTTTTGACGAAATTGTTCCATTTTTGCACGGAAGACGTAAAATTGGTGTAGGAGAAGGTATCCTAAGTTTCGCGTTGATAGTGCTGTTGGTTAACTATTGCGAAAGTTCGTCGGGGGGGGGGGGATTACCCACATTGTGTGAAATTCTTGACCTCAAGTCATCTCAGTTCAGGTCACCAGGCCAGGTCACATGACCCCACCTCCAAAAAGTTTGTCGTCATACCACAGCCACACTTTCAGGCCGAATGGTTTTAAACTTACAGGATTTCATAAAGTTATAGGAATACAGTCATATTTAGCCGTCCCTAATAACGTTCCATTTAACGTTTATGCGCGTGCACTTGTATTGGGGTTGTCCCTATAACCTAAATTTACCTATATTCCTTGTAAGTCTGCACTGGAACTGTCCCTAGTGAAAAAGTCCTATAGGATTTATAATTTCCCAAAGGAATCCTACAAGAATCCTATAAGAAAATAAATCCTATAGGAAATGTCAGGCACTTTCTTTTAGGAAAATGGGATCCTATAGTGTTCGATTTCTATGGGATTACTACAGGGTCCGACAAACGTTTTTGCGTCTGCCTCCTATAACATATATCTCGTGCCCACGCGCCATTTCTGCCTCAGCTACCCGCGTTCCTGGGCGCGCCTCTGCTTCTTAGATCCTTTGCCCGCGAGGCATGGTGTCGCAATCCGACCTCGGGTCAGTTGCTAGCGAACTGTGGCCAGAATCACGCGAACTGTCTTCCCGGAAAGACGACCAGGAAAATGAAGGTCAAGACGTTGCGCGAGGCGGTGGGCACTTCTGCGGTATTTTGGGCCCAAACCCGGTCGTTTTGGCGATCTGGCGGATGATATCTCGACGTTGACTCATCGCTGAAAAGCACCCGGTTCCAGTCCTCGGTCGTCCAGTTCTTGCTATCTTTGCAGAACTTGACGCTGTCAGCTCTATGGGTCTCTGACCTCTGTTAACTTTGGCCTGACGCGCATCTTGTAGGCCTTTATCCCCGAGTCGTCTTACAATAGCGCCTCACAGGCCTGGCAGAGACCGGGTAGCCCTTGCGGGTGAGTCGCTGGGCCACTTTGATCGCTGACTGATTCCGTTTTCCGATCGCCTTCTTCAAAACAATGTTTGCCACGGTGGAGATGCTGGACGGACGCCCCGACCAAGGTCTGTCAGCAATGCTTCCAGAGCTCTTGAATTTTAGCCACCAGTACTGCATGGTGAGGAGATGTTCCAACTTTTTTCCGTTTGTCCCACCGAAGGGCTAATTTATTCACAAAAATCAAAACACATCAATACAAACAGCACTGCACATTGTCGCACTCACATGGTCATACATCATACAGCCGTCTCGCTACGGCTCACATCTCCTCACTCTGGCACACACCACTGTAGCCTGTCTAGACAATACACTTCTCGCTTACATCGCAGTCCAGTGCATGTGCAAATGAGGCGTGTGCGTGTGCGTGTGCGTGTGCGTGTGCATGTGCGCGTGTGCGTGTGCGTGTGCGTGTGCGTGTGCGTGTGCGTGTGTGTGTGTGTGTGTGTGTGGGGGGGGGGGGTGTATGTGTGTATGTGTGTGTGTGTGTGTGTGTGTGTGTGTGTGTGTGTGTGTGTGTGTGTGTGTGTGTGTGTGTGTGTGTGTGTGTGTGTGTGTGTGTGTGTGTGTGTGTGTGTGTGTGTGTGTGTGTGTGTGTGTGTGTGTGTGTGTGTGTGTGTGTGTGTGTGTGTGTGTGTGTGTGTGTGTGTGTGTGTGTGTGTGTGTGTGTGTGTGTGTGTGTGTGTGTGTGTGTGTGTGTGTGTGTGTGTGTGTGTGTGTGTGTGTGTGTGTGTGTGTGTGTGTGTGTGTGTGTGTGTGTGTGTGTGTGTGTGTGTGTGTGTGTGTGTGCGTGTGCAGTCGGTGCATACCGAGTGCATCGTATGAAAACACAACGACTACCGAGTGCCGGATGTCACTAGCGAGTGCCGAAGGTCGGCACTCGGTTTTTTAACCAATCAGAACATGTTCCTGATGACGTCAAAGGTCACGTGACGCTGTTTTTAGGCGGCACTCGTTTTGGATGTTTTACCAGATTTTTTGTGTGAGTGTGTTAACTGGTGTGTTAGCACAGAAAAAGTCCGACGTGTGTTACTTTTGTCTGGTGGCCCTAGAGATGGACAAACCCAAAGTACCGAGCAAGTACCGAGTAGGTAAGTACCAATGGTTTGCGCCATAAGTGCGCCCCCCAACTTGAACATAGTTCCTACGCCCCTGGACCTATGGATTGAGATATATCATAGATCAACTTCAAATATAATTTTATCGTTAAAAGAGGAAGCTAGTTTGAACAATTTCAGATATACAAGCGAACGATAGACTTTCGGAATGCATTTTGATTTGTAGTTACGCCATTTAATTTGCATTGACCATCACTATCTTGAAAGCGTTTCTCGACGCTGCGCCGAAATCGAATGCACCGTCGCTGTAATTGTTGAATGCAATGGTTGGGGATGGGATGAACTTGATTCATGCACCGCGGGTAGGTACTCCTTTTATTGGTGGTTATTTTTAAAAAGACATGTTTATGGTTTTTTATCATTTAAAAACATTGTAGTAGGTTCTTCCCGTCCTGAAATCGTAGGTAGGGTTATGGGTAGGTACTGGACAAGATACTAGGTAGGTAGCCTGAACTCACCTCACCTGGCACCCAAGAGAGGTAAGAAATGAATCAAATTGCTATCACAATCAGTGCGATTCTCTTGTTATCCGGATTCCTATTGTCATCTTTTATCTGAAAATTCAATGATTTTTGGATAGTTATAGCCTTTGCATTAATTTGCTCACAGAACTTGTTGAAAAGGCATATTTTCAATTTAATTTACAGTAAATGTATAGTACTTGTGGCAAACTACCACACAACAATGAAATGCTCACCTATTGCTTGTAGATGAGATTCGATTGACACTTCTCAATTGAAAATTGGTTAATAATTCAGCAAGTTACCTCACATGTCAGCTTGTTTTAGTTTCAGTTTGGTAGCCTATTAATGGCATCAAGGGTTGGCGTATATAATATATATGGCGTCAAACATTACAGCGTTTAGATGCATGTGAGGCCTGGAATGTTTTCAAAGCTAGATTAAGCCAAATTCAAAATCGGCATATACCCCTCAGGCACAAACGTAACAGAACCAAGGGCAATCCAGTTTGGCTTACCCCAGAAGTAAGGAGTGCTATACAAGCTAAAAGAAGTGCATTTGGCATTTTGAAGGGATCTTCACTAGATATAAATCAGAAGGCCTACCAGAATGCAAGAAATTCAGTTAAGAAAAAGGTCAGAGCAGCTAAAAGGGCAAAGGAACTTGATTTAGCTAGACATTGTAATGCAGATAGTAAGAAGTTCTTCAGTTTTTATAAGTTAAGTACAGTTTCCAAAAATATAGGTCCATTTAAGGTAGATGATGCGTTAGTTAGCAAGGACAGTGAAATGGTTGAAGTGCTTAATGATCAGTTTCAATCTGTCTTTACTATCGAGGACCAGAGTAGTATTGCAGCACTTCAGCCTGAGCTAGAGACAGAGGAGACTATAGGAGAGCTAGGTGGCATAAGTAGTGAACTTGTTCTAGAATATCTAAAGAAAGTAAGGCCTAACAAGGCAGAAGGACCTGATGAAATCCATGCTAGACTTTTAAGAGAATCTGAAAGGGAGTTGTCGGTTCCATTAGCCATAATATTTTCTAAATCACTTGCAGATAGTAAAATTCCACTTGATTGGAAAAGAGCAAATGTTGTTCCTATTCATAAAAAGGGAGATAGAAGTAAAGAGGAAAACTATAGACCAGTTAGTCTGACCTCATTAGTCTGCAAGGTGCTTGAATCAATCATCAAAGATAAGATTGTTGAATTCTTGGAGCAAAATGAACTCATCAAAGATACACAGCATGGCTTTAGGAAGGGCCGTTCTTGTTTAACTAATCTTCTGGAGTTTTTGGATGTTGCAACAGATAGCGTTGATCAGGGTAAACAGCTAGATGTAGCTTTTCTTGATTTCAGTAAAGCATTTGACAAAGTCCCCCATACAAGACTGGGGTTGCAACTTAAAATTCATGGGATCAGGGGCAAGATTCTGGATTGGATAGAAACGTGGCTTTCAGGACGCCAGCAAAGGGTTATATTGAATGGGTGCCAATCACAATGGAAGGAGGTTCTCAGTGGGGTTCCACAGGGCTCAGTCCTGGGTCCATTGCTTTTTATAATATTTGTGAATGCAATTGAGAACAGTATAGACAGCAAAGTCTTGAAATTTGCAGACGATCTAAAAGTTGTCAGGATTATTAGAGGAAAACATGAGCAGGATGTTTTTCAATCAGATCTGGACAAGCTAGTTGAGTGGTCTGAAGCATGGCACATGAAATTCAATTTGAGTAAATGTAAGATTATGCACGCTGGACGGGTTAGCAGTAAACATAGGTATGAAATGGGTGGGCAGAAAATGGAGCAGATTGAAAAGGAAAGAGATTTAGGTGTCGTGGTAAACAATAGACTATCAGCGTCAGACCAGGTTGTAGAAGCTAGGAAAAAGGCACTTAGAATGCTAGGGGCCATTAACAGAAATGTTTCCTACAAGAGTGAAAAGGTAATAACAAAACTGTATTGTGCATACGTTAGACCACATTTGGAGTATTGTGTACAAGCCTGGTCTCCAACATATGAGAAAGATTGCTGGTTGTTAGAAAGAGTTCAAAAAAGGGCAACAAAAATGATTAATTGTCTTGGTAGTTTACCTTATGAAGATAGATTAAGGAAATTGGGTATGTTTTCACTTAGATATAGAAGGCTAAGAGGAGATCTAATTGAAGTCTTCAAATTTGTAAATAGTCAGCATTCTGGATATTTAAAGGGTATGTTTGAGTTCAATAGGGAAAATCGAGGTAGAGGTCATCAGCATAAACTCATTATGAAACAAAGTAGGACTAGGCTACGACAGTCATTTTTCAGTAGAAGGGTTGTAGGACATTGGAATATGCTACCAGGGGATGTCGCTGATGCAGTGACACTTGCTTCCTTCAAAATTAGATTAGATAAATACTTTACAGAGAAGGGATTAGTTCATAAATACTCGTGGGATTAGCCTTCTTTTATGCAGGTAGAGTAAGGTGATTTGAAGGGGCGAGACTGGTGGAGGGGGGGGGGGGGGGTGCAACCTCGGATGGGCCCAAGAGGCTCTTTGTTGCACTTTTCTTTTATGTCTTATGTCTTTATATACATCAGACAACTGATTTACGCCAGAAGCTCGCTGCGCTGCAGCATTAAAGCGTCCTCTCCCAAAGTACTAAATTAATTTCAGTGACATTTTATAGGAAGACGTGTAGTTGATGCAGCATAAGGTACTGTAAGCTTCATGTGGATATCTATTATGGTTTTTGAGTTATAGAGAAAATACGGCAGGGGGTAGATTCCACCCCCACCCCGTAATTACTGTAAATGTTTTAGGTTGTCAGGTTTGATTATGTTATAACAATTGTTCCTTACCACACCCGGAAAACGAACGTCAGTTGTCTATGAGACCCTAAAAAAACATCCTCCTGGTAGTGCTGCAGCGCAGCGAGCGTCTGGCGTAAATCAGTTGTCTGATGTATTTACGCCAAGGGTTGAAGGTAGGTAAAGATGACAATTTTCTTTCACTTTGGAAAAAGGCTCCTATAATTGTGAGACACCCCTCAGATTCCTAATTATAATCTTTCATCTGAAAATTATAGCTTTTTGCATTACTTTGTTTCCGGAACTTGTTGAAAAGCACTATTTTCATGTTTAAATTCAAATCCATCTTTTGTACATATGGCAACCTACCACCCAAAAAGGAAATGCCTATTTCTTCAAGATTTGCTTGACATTTTTCAATTGAGAATGGGATACATCATACAAATTGAGCTATAGTTATCCCACATGTTATATTATTGTTTTAGATAGGTAGGTACCTAGTCTAATGTCACCAGAAGCTGCAGATAAAAATGAAAATTGTCTTTTGTTTAGGGAAAAGTCTGCTGTCAGTGTCAAGCACCCCTCAGATTCCTAATTGTAATGTTTTTATCGGAAAATCCAATATTTTTGGAAAGTTATGCTTTGTGCATTATTTTGCTTGCAGAACTTGTTGAAAAGGCATTTTTTACATTTAATTTGAAGTTCATGTATTACGCTGATGGAAACCTACCACACAAAACTGAAATCCTTATTTGTTGAGGATTTGATATGATTTGAAACTTCAATTGAAAATCTGATAAATATTCAGCAAGTTACCCCACATGTCAGATTGTTGTTTTAGCTAGGTAGGCACCAAGAGCTGCGGATACAATAAAAAATATTTTGTTTAGGGTAAAGGCTGCCATCACTGTGAGGCACCCCTCAAATCCCTAATTATATTTTGTTATCTGCAAATCCAATGATTTTTTGGAAAGTTGTAGCCTTTTGCATTACTTCGCTTGCAGAACTTGTCGAAAAGTAATATTTTGACATTTAAATTACAATCCATCTTTTGTACTTTTCCACACAACCGTTCACATCCTGTTCCCATGCCCTTTACGTCTTCACCTCCCACCCCTTCAAATCTCTAGAATGGAAGATTACACAGCAAGTTTGCTTGTAATAGATTCTGAACAGTTGTTTTCACCACATAGGTAGGATATCGGGTATCTGGCAGCACAAACTACCACACTAAATGCCCTATGGTAGAAATCCCAAACCGGATTATGACAACCTTGATTATCAAACCTTGATTTTTTGTCAACATTGTGGTGTTCCTGTCTGTGTTTTCAATTATTTTGGAATCAACAAATGCCGTAAATATTAATAATTAGATTGCATTCCCCGTATCACATTGAGCAATTCCCTATCTGCCTATGGCCTACATTCTGGCCAAGCTTGAGCTGATAACCATAGTGTGTGAGTCCACTCTTCAGGTGACTAGGTGAGCTGCCTCAATTTTTGGGCTTATTTGCAATTATTAAGATAATGAAGGAAGGATGCACTGTCAGGGACGCAGGAACTATGGCCCCCCGTCCCCTGTTCCTATGCCTATGTGCACTGCCCTCACACCAAAGTCACTATTGCCAAAATCTTCATGCTTATTCCTAATGCTATGTGTCAGTATTTCCTACTTACGAGTGGGGTAAACTGAACTGAACCCTTCCTAGCCCTGAACAAGAACCAGAACATTGTCATGCTCTAGCTCTCTCCTCACAATACTGACCTGTAACATCATGAGTATCATGACAATGTGCATAGGTAGGAAGTGTTCAGAGTATGGGCAGTTTCCCCCTCCTAGTGTGAAAAAATCTGTGACATCTCTGGCTGCCTGAGGGGGCGCTCTGTCCGCCTGAGGGGGCGCTCTGTCCGCCTGAGGGGGCGCTCTGTCCGCCTGAGGGGGCGCTCTGGCTGTCTGAGGGGCGCGCTCTGGCTGTCTGAGGAGGGCGCTCTGGCTGCCTGAGGGGGCGCTCTGTCCGCCTGAGGGGGCACTTTGTCCGCCTGAGGGGCACTCTGGCCGCCTAGGGGGGGGGGGGGCACTCTTGCCGCCTGAGGGGGCGCTCTGGCCGCCTGAGGGGATGCTCTCTGGCCGCCTGAGGAGGCACTCTGGCTGCCTGAGGGAGCGCTCTGGCTGCCTGAGGGGCGCTCTGACTGCCTGAGGGGGGCGCTCTGGCCGCCTGAGCGGGCGCTCTGGCTGCCTGAGGGGCGCTCTGGCTGCCCGAGGGGGCGCTCTGGCTGCCTGAGGGGGCGCTCTGGCTGCCTGAGGGTGTTCTGGCTGCCTGAGGGGGCGCTCTGTCAGCCTGAGGGGCACTCTGGCCGCCATAGGGGGGGGGGGGCGCTCTTACCGCCTGAGGGGGCGCTCTGGCCGCCTGAGGGGGCGCTCTGGCCGCCTGAGGGGATGCTTTCTGTCCGCCTGAGGAGGCGCTCTGGCTGCCTGAGGGGGCGCTCTGGCTGCCTGAGGGGCGCTCTGTCCGCCTGAGGGGGCACTCTGTCCGCCTGAGGGGCACTCTGGCCGCCTTAGGGGGGGGGGGGGGGGGCACTCTTGCCGCCTGAGGGGGCGCTCTGGCCGCCTGAGGGGGCGCTCTGGCCGCCTGAGGGGGCGCTCTGGCCGCCTGAGGGGATGCTCTCTGGCTGCCTGAGGAAGCGCTCTGGCTGCCTGAGGGCGCTCTGACTGCCTGAGGGGGGCGCTCTGGCCGCCTGAGCGGGCGCTCTGGCTGCCTGAGGGGCGCTCTGGCTGCCCGAGGGGGCGCTCTGGCTGCCTGAGGGGGCGCTCTGGCTGCCTGAGGGGCGTTCTGGCTGCCTGAGGGGGCGCTCTGTCAGCCTGAGGGGCACTCTGGCCGCCATAGGGGAGGCGCTCTTACCGCCTGAGGGGGCGCTCTGGCCGCCTGAGGGGATGCTTTCTGGCCGCCTGAGGAGGCGCTCTGGCCGCCTGAGGGGGCGCTCTGGCCGCCTCAGGGGGCGCTCTGGCTTCCGGAGGGGGCGCTCTGGCCGCATGAGGGGGGCTCTTGCCACACGAGGGCCGCTCTGGCTGCCTGAGGGGATGCTCTCTGGCCGCCTGAGGAGGCGCTCTGGCCGCCTGAGGAGGCGCTCTGGCCGGCTGAGGGGCGCTCTGGCCGCCTGAGGGGGCGCTCTGGCCGCCTGAGGGCTCTGGCTTCCGGAGGGGGCGCTCTGGCCGCATGAGGGGGGCTCTTGCCACATGAGGGCCGCTCTGGCAGCCTGAGGGGGCGCTCTGGCAGTGGCGGCGGAAGAGGGGGGGGGGGGGCAGTTACCCCCCAAACTCAGCCGAGGGGAGCTTTGTGTTTGGCAGGGGCTGCTGGCCTGAGAGGGGGCACTCTGTCGCCTGAGAGGGGGCGCTCTGGCCGCCTGAGAGGGGGCGCTCTGGCCGCCTGAGAAAGGGCGCTCGGGCCGCCTGAGAGGAGGCGCTCTGGCCGCCTGAGAATGGGTGCTCTGGCTGCTTGAAATGGGGCGCTCTGGCCACCTGAGAGGGGGCGCTCTGGCCGGAGGAGAAGGGGTGCTCTGGCCGCATGAGAGGGGGTGCTCTGGTTGCCTGGGAGGGGGCGCTCTGGCCGCTTGAGAGGGCCGCTCTGGCCGCCTGAGAAGGGCGCTCTGGCCACCTGAGAAGGGCGCTCTGGCCGCCGCCTGAAAGAGGGCCCTCTGGCTGCCTGAGAGGGGTCGCTCTGGCCACCTGAGTGGGGGTGCTCTGGCCGCCTGAGAAGGGGTGCTCTGGCTGCTTGAAAGGGGGCGCTCTGGCCACCTGAGAGGGGGCGCTCTGGCCGGAGGAGAAGGGGTGCTCTGGCCACCTGAGAGGGGGTGCTCTGGTTGCCTGGGAGGGGGCGCTCTGGCCGCTTGAGAGGGCCGCTCTGGTCGCCTGAGAAGGGCGCTCTGGCCGCCGCCTGAAAGAGGGCCCTCTGGCTGCCTGAGAGGGGTCGCTCTGGCCACCTGAGTGGGGGCGCTCTGGACGACTGAGAGGGGCGCTCTGTCCGCCTGGGGGGACTCTTTGACCGCCTGAGGGGCGCTCTGGCCGCCTGTGTTTCAAGGCCTCGTCTTACATGGATTTGAAAGGAAATAGTATCCGTTCACGAAAACACATGCTAGTTTGGATCAAGCAATATGCCAAACGTTTATATTTGATACACACAAGCGTATACTTCAACAGACCATAATTTAGCAGACTTGTAAATTGTCAGGTAGAAGCAAGGTCGATTGAAACTCTGGCGGATCTTTAGATACAAATATATGATTTAATGATCAGCAAGGCAAGAAAACATTCCCTTTCGTTAGACAAAACGGTTGTTTATATCTATGCGAAGTTAAAGTTTCATCCGATTCTATCCAGTTTATGAAACACTTGTTTATGTTCTACTTCGAATTTTCTGTGACGTTTCACGCATCCCTATTTCAAAGACAGGATAAACCATAAAATATGTTACAAGCGCTTTGTGAAAACAAAAATTGAATCCGTTAGAATGGTTTTGTTATGAACGTTTTTTTTTGTCAACGTTCGTACGTGTTGTTGGAACGTCTTTATATCAGTATATTTTTGGGATCCGTTGGAACGGTTTCGTTAGAACGTTTTCTTTTGCAGCCTTCGTACGTGTTGTTGGCACGGCTTTTCTTCGTATATTTTGACAATGCAAGGGGCGGGGCCGATGTGGCCGCATTTGGAAGCGTTCGTACGTGGATCCGTTGGAACATTTTTTCTTCTCTCGTTGGAACGTTTTTTTTCTTCAGTGTTCGTTCGTGTTGTTGGAACGTTTTTTCTCCGTATTTTTATGGGCGCCATGTGACCTTCGTTGTCGGAGCGCCCCTAAACCCCAATCATCATCATCTCCGTATTTTTGACAATTGCAAGGGGCGGGGCCGCGCAAATACATCGGAAAACTTATTTACGACTTATCTACGAGATGGTCTGGGGGTCCGGGGGTGGAGACAGCTCCCCCCCCCGTAGGTCACAGCGCAGGGAGCGAATGCGAGCGGGTGTTCTAAACGTGGGTCCCTGTGGCCGTAATTGCTGTAAAGTTTAGGCCAGGTTCGAATATGTTATAACAATTTTGTAATTGCAATTTTGTAATTACATTTTTGTATTCCAATATTTTAATAACATATCGAAACCAGCGCAAATTAGCCTGCCTACACATTGTTATTTATCATGAAGGCATATAATGTTTCATCGCTCTATCTTTTGCGAATATGTACCAAACTTCTATGAACAATCAACTCTCATTTGAAAAAAGTGCATTAAAATCGGCAGTTTAACTTGGCCCGGACGGCGAACTATTTAGTGTTCACGACTTATTAACAAAAAAATCCCATCAATTTTCAACAAACAGGTATTTAATATATTATATATATGCACACATGAAACATTTATCTAAACCGTTTATTCATAATCAATCAATAAACGTTTCAGAAAACCGTGATGCATTCTGCGGATTAACTTGATCAAGGATGGCGACGTATTTAGTGTATGCGATTTGTTTCATTGACCGATCAGGGACGTTGTCACGCTTCTTGGAGCACTTACTTTATTTCTGGCCCTATGACTTGTTTACAAATAACATTAAAACCAGAGATAGTGATAGAGATAGTGATAGAGATAGTGATAGAGATAGTGATAGAGATAGATAGTGAGAGAGATAGATAGATAGATAGATAGATAGATAGATAGATAGATAGATAGATAGATAGATAGATAGATAGATAGATAGATAGATAGATAGATAGATAGATAGATAGATAGATAGATAGATAGATAGATAGATAGATAGATAGATAGATAGATAGATAGATAGATAGATAGATAGATAGATAGATAGATAGATAGATAGATAGATAGATAGATAGATAGATAGATAGATAGATAGATAGATAGATAGATAGATAGATAGATAGATAGATAGATAGATAGATAGATAGATAGATAGTGTCACCATATGTTAGTACATCTTTTTTAATTTCCCATAATTTGATTTTTGCAATAGAAAATGTTGTTAGTTCACTTTTAAATTGAGGCACGATCAATTTGAAACCACACATGTTCAGGGGCGGATCCAGTTTGGGGGGGGGGGCAAAGGGGCCATCATGCCCCCGCCCCCAAAGGTCCTGATACTATGTTCCACCCCCCCCCCCCCCAACGGTCGGACGTACAGTTGTAAAAATGGCCTTTGCAGCAGTCAAAATCCAGCTATCCACGATGAAAAACTTGCAAATTTCTCGCCGCTTCGCGGCATGACACAATGCGCAATTGCTTATACAAATTTGGAAAATGGGAAAATTAATTAATTAAGTGTCTGGCAGTCTTTCCTTGGCGGTACCTAATTGCTAGCCCCTGGGGCCCTTCATAAAATATTAACTTTCAAGCGGGCTAGAATTACATGTTTAGCTAGTCTGCCGAGTTCCGAAAAAAAGGCGACGCAAAGACACAGACAGGCACCAGGAAGCTGCTTCAGCGGTGCCCAGCTTGCTGGACCGAAGAGCTAATAGTGGGGACCAGGCCAGGACCATCTCCCCCCAGGCTCCTCCAGATCCACAGGGACCATTTATGCGCGGAAACGTCGTTCTTCCCCTTTGCTGCTTTCAAACCATTTGCATTGTTACTAGTTGTTTGTTACAGTTTGGTTCATATGTATACAGTTATTATTATTATATGTACTATTGAGCGCTGACTGCCACCGGTCATTGTGATTTACTATCCGAGGCTAATGTATATACAAAACTACCTTTAATTTCAATATTTTTCATTCATACCGAGATGTGTACCAGGAAAAGGGGTTACCTGAGGCTTTGGCTCCACTTACGGTCCTGGCTCCAATATGAAAATTTCGTTTTCCACGACCTAAAATTAACTTTTTCACGTCCATTTCACCGTCATTTCAGCAGGGGCGCAACCACCTATACGGACGATACGGAACTGTCCGTACCGGCGCCCCCGACATTTTCGTTTTGCAATTAGCCACCGCCAACAGGACAGGACACCAGTGGCGTACAGAGTATTCGGTCATTCAGGCATGACCTGGTCCTTTGGACCCGAGGCGCCCATGCAAAGCTGGCGCCCCATCGACCGAGACGCGCGCCCCTCCGGCAAGTGCGGTTGCCCCTCCGGCTAGTGGACCGGCGCCCCCATCCGATCCAGTGACGGCGCTCCTCGGTCCGTGACGGCTGACGGGCACCCCTCCGACCAGTGACGGCGCCCCTCCGGCCAGGGACGGGCGCCCCTCCGGCTACTGACGGCACCCCTCCGGCTAGTGGACGGCGCCCCTTCCGACCAGTGACGGCGCCCCCTCTGGCTAGTAAATGCGCCCCTACGGCCCAGTGACGACGCCCCTCCGACCAGTGACGGCGCCCCCCCCCCCCCCCCCCCCCCGGCAAGTGACGGTGACCCTCCGGATGGTGACGGCCGCCCCCTCGGTCAGTGACTGCGCCCCTCCGGCCAGTGAAGGCGCCCCTTCTGGCCAGCGACGGCGCCCCTCCGACCAGTGATGGCGCCCCTCCGATCAGTGACGCGCCCCTCTGGCAGATGACGGCGCCCCTCCGGCTAGTGACGGCGCCCCCTCCGGTCAGTGACGCACCCCTCCGGCCAGTGACCGCGGCCCCTCCGGCCAGTTGACGGCGCCCCTCCGGCCAGTTGACGGCGCCCCTCCGGCTAGTGACGGGGGCGCCCCTCCGGCCCAGTGAAGGCGCCCCTGTGGCCAGGCGATGGCGCCCCTCCGACCAGTGATGAGCGCACCCTCCGTCCCAAGGGACGGTGCCCCTCCGGCTAGTGACGGCGCCCTTACCGGGCTCCTACTAGTGGACGGCGCCCCTCCGGACAGTGACGGCGCTCTCCCGTCAGTGACCCCGCCCCCTCGGCCGAGTGACTGCGTCCCTCCGACTAGTTGACTGCCCCTCTCCAGGACTGTGACCGACGCCCTCCTGCCCAGTAACGGGCGCCCCCTCCCCCACCCCCTACTAGTGACGGGCGCCCCCTCCGGTCAGTGACGGCGCCCCTCCGGTCATTTGACGAGCCCCTCTGGGAGTGACTGCGCCCCATCCGACTAGTGACCGCCCCTCTGCCCATGACCGCGGCCCCACTGGCCAGTGACGGGACGTCCCCTCCGGCTAGTGACCGGGAGGGGGGGGGGGCGCCTCCTTGCCGAACGGTGCGGGAGTTGAGGCGCCCCCCCCATGCAAAATTGTCGCCAATAAAGATGGCGCCCCCTGTCGATCGGATGTCGCCCATCAGGCCTCAGGGCAATGACCTGGTCCTTTGTGAATTGCTGCGCCCGCCACCGACAGGCACTCCCTGGAATCGGACAATTAGCACTCCTAGAAGTAAATGGCGACTTAGGAACAGGATTAGCGCCACTCGAAGCAAATGCCGCCCCCCATGGAGCAGAACAGGCGCCCTACCGGGACAATAAAGCAAATGCCGCCCCCACGGGTTAAACAGGGCTCTCTAAATTGGACAAATGCACATTGCCCATTAGCGAAATGCCGCCCCCATGGAGCAGAACATACGCTAGATTATCTAAACCGAACAATAGGCGTCCCCAGAAGCAAATGCCGCCCCATACTGAGGGTCCCTGTCCAATCAGCCAATCAAAAGTGATTTTTTGAAAGGGCCTCACAAAATAAAGTGGGGTCGAAATCCGTAATAATTTTTCATATCCAGGGGCAGGGCTCGGATCTAGGTGGAGCTTGCCCCCCCCCCCCCAGTGAAGCCGGATAGTCGCCCACAGTATCGCCCGTCAAGTGCGCCCATAAAGCGCATCTTTTTGATGTCCGCCCCCCCACCTGACCGAAATCTGGATCCCGCGCATGATGGGAATATATATTTTTTGGGGAGGGCCTCTTTCAGGGTCCCACCATGACTAGATTGCCCCCCCCCTTCTCTGAGGTCTGGTTGTGCCCCTGGTGGCTGGTAGATGATCGTAAACACAAGAAACCGAAATAAATAGTTTTAGCTTGTTACATACTCAGAAATGTCTTAAAGATATCCTGAGATCCTTTTCTGTTCGTCGTCAATTTTGTGAAAGTTCAATCACAGGTGGTGTTCTGGTGTTTGTGTGGCGCTTCTTTACATTATGCTTGCTTTGCTTGTGTTATTTCTGCCGTGTTTTGCCGCGCCGCGACATTATTGCATTTGTTTTACATTCATACTTTTATTTTGCTACATGACGGTGTTTTGATTGCCAATCTCACTTTCTGCTATATTAATAATTATAAAAAGTGCCTGTTTTTCTTTATTACTTCTTATGCGGCTAAAGGCCAGACCACTGGCGGATGCAGGGGGGGGGGCATCAGGGGCAAATCCCCTACCCCCACAGGAAAATGGGGGGCATTCAATACCAGTATCCCCCCGCGTGTTCCCAATTTATCAAAATCGTAAAACTGTCTTTGCAGCAGTCAAACCCAGCTATCCACAGTCAAAAACCGCAAAATTTTCGCGCCACTTCGCCGGCATGGACACAACCTTCGCAATTACTTATACAAATATTGGAAAAATGCGAAAAATGAGTTCCATTAGTGTCTGGCAGAGGCTCTCCTGGCGGTAATTGGATCAAGTACTAAATGATAATCTTGATTATCCAAGTGTAAGTTTTGTTACAGTGACCCCGATTGGGTCATTTGAGGTCATGCGAGGTCACAATCATTTTTTTGTGTCAATAACTCCCGACATAATGAAGACAGAGAAGTAAAACAGAATCAATGTGTTTCTGCTCGTCGAGACACGTCCCTTCCCATATGCAGCATGCCCTACTGGGTCACCACTTGACCTTGATCAGTGACCTTGACAACCAATGGTCCACCACTTGACATGGACTTGAGGTCAAATTATTAAGTTGAGACTTAACAAGTCACCATGCATATTATTCAACAGCTTTACAAGATAAACACAATGGTCGTAAACAGTTTTCCGTTATCTTTATTAAGTAAAAAGTTAATAGCGAAAAAAACGATTTAGCAAAAAAAACAGCATTTTCTCTCTTTTTTGACCTCTGGAGCCTCAAATGTTGACCATGAGATCAAATTTGAGGACACACAACCGATTGCAAATTTCACTGGCTGCGTTTTTTTTTGCGTTTGTTTCTAACTAGCATAGTTTCTGAGATATATGGGAATTTCTGGAGCAATGTCCTAAAACAGGAAAAGAAACTGGAAAATTTGACCTTTGATGACCTCTGGTGACACTCAATTTTGACCTGACCTAAAACAATACTGAAAATACGTTCGATAGAAACATGTATCCAAGCAATCAAATGCCGTTTTCCCGCTTCTGGCTACGTAGCGTACTTTTCGAGATCATCAGGGGGGGGGGGGTGGCGGAAATCAACCCCCTGCAGTTTGTGTCGGGCAAAGCCCCTGGGCAGTGCGCGGGTAAACCGATACGTTTGTTTTACCAAATGTGCTGAGTTTGGGATCCATTGGGATCATAGCTGCAGTTATGGATTTGTGTTGTGGGATCCTATGGGAATCCTATGATCCTTGATCCTATGATCCATTATGATCCTATGATCCAGGGCCCCCATTTTGTGTGGGATCCACTGAGGATCATAGATCCAGTCATGGCATTTTTGTCATGGGATCCAGCCACAGCAGGTATCATAGATCCAACACTGTTTTTTCACTGGATCCAGTGAGATTATAGATTCTACCCTAGGATCCATGCACATGTCTGTATAGAAATATTGCTTTAATTATTATCAAAACCTTTACCGCTCAGGTCTTAAAATTAACTTGTAGAAATGCATCAAAGCATCAATCTACACTAGCTGTTTTTTTTCTTCTTCAAATTGCAATGACATTCAAAGCCCTGGACCCACCCAGTCAGCAGAATTACACGCACACTCACCAAAAGTTGCCCACCCTGAAAAATGCAAGACTTGGAGAACTGGTACCTATTCACCTAAAAAAAGGTATCCATGAATAACTCATCTGTGCCGCCACCCTTTCTGGCCAGTCATACCCCTCTATCTGCGCCACCCCTCCTGTCAGCCATCCTGTGCCGCCCACGCCCCGTGCCCTTGGTTCACCGGCGCGGTGGTACCCCTGGTATACCGGCCGCAGTGGTGCCCTTGGTACATCGGCCGTGGCTGTGCCCTTGGTACACCGGCGCGGTTGGGTGTCCCTGGTACACCGGGCTGCGGTGGTGCCCTTGGTCACGGCGCGGGTGGTCCCCTTGGTACACCCGGCGCGGTGGTCCCCCTTGGTACACCGGCGCGGTGGTGCCCCTGGTCACCGGCGCCGGTGGTCCCCTTGGTACACCCGCGCGGTGGTGCCCCTGGTTCACGGGCGCGGTGGTCCCCTTGGTACACCGGCGCGGGTGGTGCCCCTGGTTGTTTACCAATGTTGCCTGAAGTTGAATGATTTTGCGCCGGCGTAGCTGCGCGTTTTTTGCCTTTATTTTGGTGTTCGGCGGATCCAGGGGGGGGGGGTCATGCCCCCCCCCCCCCCCCCCCGTTGATCCCCCCCCCCCCCCTTGGGATCCCGCCACTGGAGCTGACCTCTGTTCATTAGCTCACAGGTTGATCCCTGGTATAGACAACAATATGCCGAAATGGGACTTGGGTGTTCTTTTACTTGTAAATAGTCCCGATGACTCATTGTTATACATTGGCCGATACTGATTGCTGATGACAACGTTTTATCTGTTTGTCAGGTATGGATGCGTCGACTTCTGGCGCCAGCGCGGCACCTTCTGGCACTGGCGCTTCTCGCCTCTGCAACCTCTCTGCAGCGGGTCCTGGATTTTGAGGCTTGCTTCCGACGTCAGTCAACGCCTCAAGGAACAGCATCACCGAGGGAGACACTGGATCCAGCAAGTTCTGACATGCCGAAGAAAAGCTAGGGCGATTTCACCTCCTTGTCGGCCAGCTCCGGAAATGGACCGGCTGGATGATGCGAGTGCGATCTATCCCAGGGCGTCGCTCGTAGGACGGAGGTGGACAACAGAGCGCGTATTGAACTATCCGCCTCAGCCGAGCGCGCCGCTGCGTCGGGAACGCGTTCGGAATCATGTCATCAGCGCTGGCGCAAAAACGAGGGACGGGGGCTGCGCGCCGGGAGAGGGTGGGCGACGCTGGTGAAGGCGACCTGCGCCCTGCACATGCGGCAACGAAAGGTTGAGGCCCTGGCGTCGACGCGGCTCTGCAACTTGTGCCGGATGAGCGAGATGCCGAACCTGCCCACGACATCACCAGGGCTGGCATCACACGACTCGCGTGAGGCGGGCCCGTATCCGTCAGGTCCTGACGGACTACGGTGAATGGTTCCGGCAGTGGTGTAGTGGCAGCGCGCGCCGCGCGGCCACAGGCCTGAACTAACTGCAGTCGAGGCAGCGCTGAGGCAAAACAAAAACTGAGCTAGTGTTTGGTGGTAAGGCGTGTAGTCTGCCGCGCAAAGGTGAATCCACGTATGTCACGATTTGTCCGTAAAACAAAAATGTTCAGGAGAAGACGATTTTCTGTTTACGTATTAATTCGCCCAACAAGTGGCGTATCGGGGAAAATTTTATATCAATGGAATCTCCCAAGCGCTGCGCATCTAATGAGCATATATTTAATTATAGACTTTGCATATTCCTGTCATTCAAGACGTTTTTTACCGGGTCGAAATTTCCCCATCTAATCATGTTCAGTGGCAAGGTGAAAGCACGTATGTCATTCAAGCGAGGTAAACATGTATGTCGCATCTCGAAGAGAGGGTCAGGGGACAACAACACTCTTCTTCTTGTATGGCTTCTTATAATGTATATTATCGTCAAACCGGGTATTTATGTATGGAGAAAACCAGGGGTGTCGTTTTACGAAAATGATTGGTAGGGCCTAAAGACTCCACCGAAACCTATAGCCTACCCTTATTTGAGTTCGCCTCGGATTTCAGGCAGTTAATTTTTAGCTCCAGCCTCTAATATTTTTTAAATAATAAACAAGGTACATTTTGGTCACTGCAACAACATCACCGATTCAAATATCGTCACGGATGCGCATTTCGGCGTAAAGGGAGAGGATATTT